>CM062619.1:52540597-52788097 GCA_025617555.3 Puccinia polysora | reverse complement strand
ACAAGAAAAGTAATGCCCTTTTATTTTTATTTTTATTTTTATTTTTACCACTTTTCTTGATTTTTCCAATTTTTTTTATTTTGTTTTATTTTCATTCATTCTTTTTCTTTTCTTTTCTTTTCTTTTCTTTTTTGAAGAAAAGCTTATTTTCATTTTATTTTCATTCATTTTAATCATGACTATTTGTTTCTTTTTCTGTATCAGTCATTATATGTTTTTTTATTTATTTCTTTTTGGTGAGTTTTCAGTTATTATTTTTTTAATGTTCATTTTTGATTTTATAATTTTTCATTATTTCTTCTTTACAATGTCCAAATAGGTCCCAAACACCCATTTGTGACACCACTTTTGGTTCAGAGGCAGATTTTTCAGGGGGTAAACACTCTCAAAGAATCTCCAAATGATACCTTTCAATTCCCTTTCATGTCTTTTACAGGCCTAGATTTTCTAGAAAATCAAGAGTCCCACATAAAATGGTTGAAAACAGGCTTGGATTGAATGCCTTCTTTCATGAAGTTTCCAACTTTTGTTTTATTTTTGAAGAGGCCAAACCTGCTCCTAAACTTCACAGGTTTCTTTTTCTTTTCTTTTTTGAATTATTTGATTGGCCTGCAAGGATCAAGATGCCTTCAAAAAATCCAAACACATTCAAGCAAAAACCTTTACAATAAGGATCAAAACTGCAGACAACCTCCCTTCTTCTTTTTATTTTCTTCTTATTTTCTTCTTAATTTTTTTTTTTTTCTTGGGGGGGGGGCGGGGGGGTTTAAACCCACCCAGAGATTCTGATAGATATTTTTAGGGCTCTTTGGAATGCAATCTAAATTACGTTGGTGTCAGAAATGCAAAACCAAAAACTGTGTAAATTTAAGGAAAACCATGTGAGCACAGGACACTGGCACAACATGGAAAACCCTTTTGACTCAGAAGAAAAGAATAGGCTGGCTTGACTGCTTGATAAACACCCCTAGTCAATTCAAGTGGGATTCAGGAGGTCAGAGAGACCGGAGGTCCAAGAAAAACTTATCAGGTCCATAGTGTCAAGGCAGAACGACTAGATGCTTTTCATCCATCCAAGTCACTTGGAGTAAAGCCTGCCCCCCCCCCCACCGCGCCCCCAAGGAAAGGAATACTTTTGACACTCGACCGATTCTAGGTACATTGGAGTTCGTCGTAACCGCCAAAAGAAAAAAAATTTAATGGGTGACTGGTTGTAAGGTATTCCTCCATGGAATAGCGGCCTTTTTTTCGTTTTTGGGTGGTTGAAGAAATAAGTCGATTAAAATCCTACGTGAGTATACGAATGTAATCCCTGCAGACCTGAGACGTCAACGGTTTCTAGCTTTCCGCCCGCTGATTTGGCGGTGGAGGAATTAAATTCGATGGGAGTCCATCCCATACTCCGGTTTTATGGGGCAGATCCTCGTATTTTTTACTTTTTTGCTTCGAAAAAAACGTCCCAAGAAAACAACTCTGGGTTGGTCTTTCAAGCTCAATTGCCCGATGATCAGACCTTAGCAAGCCCCCCGCCATCCGTCATCTGTTCTCAATCCCATCGTAACTCAGGATTACTTCGTTTGAACAGGTTTATATTTCTCACACCATTCTCGACATAACGCCTGGCAATTGATCGCGGTTGGATCATTTCTGCATCCAAACTGCTTCAACACAGAGGGTCGTCTTGCTTTCAGGTTTTGTGGCATCCCAGGTTGGGGGTGCCGCCACTGCTACTCTTACATTTTACAAGCCAAGATTCTTAAATCTCTCACTTGGGTATCTTGTTATCAAACTTTTAATAGCTCGGTCCATGAGGAAATCGAATGCAATTCATGCTGCTTGGGTGAGTATAGCTTTTGTCTGATGGCTTCACACTCTTTGGTCTGATGATTATATGAAAGAAATCGAGGAACGGTCCTCAGTGGCCAAGATTTTTAGCAGTGTGCGCGGTATTAAGTTCAAAAAGAAAAAACACCTGATTCCTAAGGGGGAGAGGAAAGAAAGAAGGAAGGACGAACCTCAGGATGATAGTGAATAAGGTTGATAGGAGTCTCTGCCTCAGCAGCTCTGCGAGGAGCAAGAAGAGGTCCACCCGAGCGCAGTCCAGCACCCATCCGATCCCCATCGGCCGAGTTGGAGACGACCGAAACTTGGATCGCTTTAGCCTCGTTGGCTTCAGCTTTTTTCTTGGCCAAGATCTTCTTTTTGACGGCCTCTTCATCGACTTCTTCCGCATCGGATCGATCCTCCGAATCGCTATCCAAACCTTGTTCTTGCCTCGCCAGTTTATCCGCTTGTGCGTTGATCGTATCCAAATAGTCTAGATAGTCTAGACTCGGTCTCATCTGTAAGGTCTGGTCCAATGGGACTATGTGTAACTCATCCCTTCCTTCTCCTCTATGTCCCTCATCTTCCACATCCTCGTCATCATCATCATTCCTACTACTGGTCCTCCTCAAGATTCCAACCGCATAGTTCGCCTGCTCTGGAATCAAGGTAGAACCTAACGAGATCGTATCTAATGGGTCACACTCATCGTCATTCAATGGGTTGTGATGCTTTTTGTTAAAACCGATCGATTGGCTGAGCGAATTCTTATTCTCTTGAACCCCTCTGGCAAACTCTCGAGCGCGTTCGTCCGAAAATCGGTTTTCTTGGATTCCGATCTTCGTCTCTAGAGGTAGATCTAACTTGAGAGATCTTACTCCGGGTTTGTACTTGGCATGAATCTGTGCGAGTAGATGTTGGTGTTGCTGTTGAGGTTGTTGAGGATTCGAAGGGTGTTCTGGTCGTAAGGATGGTGGTAGTAATGGGTGTGAGGTACTAGGGTTCTGGGTTTTAAAAGGATACTGTAGTAATGTTAATGCTTTTGGCCGCTTGATCTTATTGGCCAATGGTTCAGACCTAGAGTCGGATAAATTCGAGTGAGAAGTTTCATCTGCCAAGACAGGTTTGAAGTGAGCAAAGGAGGGTAGGGTGAAATCGGGTGCCGAATTGAAGAATAACGGGATCCTCTTAATGGAAGGAAACGAAACGAGGGTCATGAGTCAGTCTGAGGAGGATTGTGGTAGGAGCGGTAGTAGAATCTTGTGCTGACCTTTATGATCGGATCCTCCTCCTCCTCTTCTTCTTCTTCTTCCATCGATCCATCATCCTCGTCCTCCTCTCGCTCCTCTCCATGGCTCCATGATCCCTGCTCTCCTCCGATGGTCATATCCGTTTTCTAATTTCAGTTCTCGTTCGAGTACTCGAGTGGCTTGGTGACACTGGACGCACGAAAATCTTCCTGGGAACTACAGGGAAAGCCCAGCCCGAGGAAGGTCATGAGTCATGATAAGCAAGGTAATGATATTAATCTTGTTTGGTCAGGATATATATTACCTTTTTGTGGTCCAACCAACCTCAAAGGGGTTCTAGCTCATCGGTAGAGCGCTTGCTTAGCAGCCTTAGTTGCAAGAGGTACTGGGTTCGACTCCCAGGTACTCCAGGTTTTCCTGTTCAGCTCACGCTGCAAGTAACCCGGCGACGTTTTTGCATCATGGTCACCCGAGCCATTTTGGTGTCGCGCGTGCGAAATCGCATACGACACTCGCGCGACAGTGGAATTCACACCTCATCCATCGCGCGACAGCTCGTGAGACAGACCGTGTGACGATTTTGCGCTGTCCCCCCTTCCAACTTCCAAAAAATACTAAGGTTGGCCGGTCTCATCTTCAAGCTCTTCATTCATCACAACAAACAGTATGGTCGTCTGCCTCTGCTCGGTCTGTTCAAGCCACTCGTACATAGATGCCAAAGGTCAAACGCAGTACGGTTGTCACATCTCTGAGTGAATCAACTCAAGCATCGTGCGGCAGACCAACATGCATTGAATTCAACCAGTTCGGTGGTGGATTATTGTATGCCTATTGCTACATCATCTGCAGAAAGCGACCCAGGTTACGAATCAACAATATCAACATCCAGTGTGCAGGATCAATCCAACAGATCAACACAAAATTCAGCTAGTAAGTCTTTCCATTTTATAGATATTTGCTATCCATTTGAGGTTGTCTTATGGCCTTGTTTGTTCAAAAACTGATGAGTTTGTGGTAATTTCCAGGCATGGTATCATCATTCATCTCATGGTTAGATCTCTATAGCAATGTCAGTTTGAAGAATTGTGATATGGTGCGGAATCTATTGGTGAAGATGATGAGCAATGACAGTCAAGTGACCCTTGACTCACTTGTTCCCAGAAGTACCCAAACAATCCTTGAGAATGAATTCAGCATCCACTTAGTCAAGATTGCGTGTTGTCCCAAGTGCTATACTCTCTACCAGCCCCCTAATCTACTTGACACTTGCTCATATTGCAAAACACCCAAGTCACAACCTTGCAGATCTCTTTTATTTGTGGACAAGAAACTGTTTGTGGGTTCCTCCCATGTTGGAAAGTTCCAAGTGTCCACTTCTTGACTACAAATGAATCAAACACCTGTCGTGGGCATTCCCCAATGTACCTTTGTTTTACAGAATTTGAAGACATGGGTTGAGTGGTTTCTCAACGTACCTGGGATTGAGAAAGAAATAGAAGAGTGGATTCAGAAAGTTGATCTTCTTCCAACGGAGGTGGTCTCGGACATCCAGCAGGGTGATGCATGGAAACAACTCACTTGGAAAAGTACCAGCTTGCTCCACCTAGTTTTTTGATTATTTGTAGATTGGTTTAACCCAAGAGGCAATAAGTTAGCTGGTAAACAAGAATCCATTGGTGTGATTGTAATGAATTGCTTAAACCTTCCACCAACAATGCAGCAAAAAATTGCTCATACATTTGTGGCGGGTATCACTCCAGGACCAGACTCCCCCAGCATGACAACAATATCCCATCTCCTCAAACCATTGATTGACAAATTGGTTGATCTAGCTGAGCCTTTCAACATTCCAACTGCCTCAAACCCATCTGGAAGATTCTGTGAGCTGAAGCTTCTCCCCCTAGTTGGTGATTTGGGTGCAACTCACAAGGTTTCTGGTTATGCATTGCATTCAGCCAAGTACTACTGCTCTTGGTGTGATTCAACAAATGACAAGCAACCCCAACTTTGGCTAGGCAATCCTCAGAACGGCACCCAAGTTTGACAAGTTTCTGATGAATGGATATCCACTACAACCTTGAATGGACAAGAGAATCTTACTCGCAAGACTGGTATCCGTCACTCAGAGCTCAATTGGCTGTCGTACCATGACCCTGTTCAACATTTTGTGTTAGGGGTCCTCCACAATTGGTTTGAAGGGGTCCTCATGCATCAATTTTGGGAGAGGTGGGGGTTCCAGATCTTGTCATTCAAAGAAAATCAAAGAAGATGTGTTGATAAAGATTCAAGAAAGCAACCCTGGCTTGATCCAAGTTCTATCACATTGGGTGACACCAACTCAAACTCCAGTGACACTAGCACCAATGACAAAGATGTGGAGCTCAACCAAGGAGGAAATGGTGGGCTTTTTACTGAGGGAGACATGGATTACTTCAGGGAAGCAATGCAAGCCGTGGTCCTACCAACACAAATTGGAAATCTTCCAAGCCAGCTTGGAAAATCAAAGTGCGGCAAGCTCAAGGCCTCCAAATGGTATACTCTTTTTGTTTATGTGATTCCTCTGATAGTGGCTGAAATCTTGCTGGACTCCGTTGAAGACATTGATAGTGGATCAAACCGGTACCTTATCATGGAAAACATTACAAATCTCATTGCCTGTACTAACATTGTTGCTTTGCGCAAGGTCCGAGGAGCTCACCAAAGTCTTTTCACCCAATTTTACAATACATACAGCTTGACATCAAAGCGCATCTTTGACAACCTGGTAGTCCAACCCAACCATCACTATGCACTTCACATTCCAGAGCAGCTCAAGCTGTGGGGGCCTATGTTGGGTGTAGCCGAGTTCAGCGGAGAGAGGGTTATTGGTTGCTTGCGTGGGTATCAAACAAACAAACGGTCTGGTAAGTTTAGCTTAGGATTTGCGAGTTGAGGTCAACGGTCATACTGATCAGTTTTGGGTTCCAGGTGAGCTGGAGGGTACTCTTCTGAAGACTTTATGTAGGGTACAATGGCTTGAAGCAAGTCCCAACTTTGTGCAGTTTGTGAAGAAGGTTGGGGTGGAGAGCAAATCAAGGAGAACAAGTGGTCAAAAGGTGATGTTGGAGGACAATATTTATGAACAAATATTAGAGTATGTACATCAGATAGATGAAACCACAATGGATTACTGTGTTTTGCCACATCTGGAGGGTGCAAGGGTCTTGAGGCCCACTGCCCAAATTCATAGTTGTTGCTTGGGTTTTGATCGAGTATTTGTTTCATTTATGAAACCAAATAATTGTGTCATGTACAAAGCAAATGACAAGATAAACTATGGAATGGTCAAGGATATACTAATGATTGAATTGCCCACAGGCAGACATGAGACCCTGTGCAATTTCCAACCAATCACTGACTGTTTCTACAAGGACACCAATTGTCCTACCAGCATCTTTTGCTACTGGCTCTAAAAAATGAAGGCCGTTGTTGGCCAGATTCACCCACAATTGTCCCGGATCATCCCCTTTTCCAGCATCCAGCATGTGGCTGCATATTGACTCCTCCCGGATCATACCTTCACAATTGCTAGCCAGGGGATCATCTTAACCCAAGTGAATCATTATTCCATGCCACAAATAAATATGGATATTCCCTCCCAGATCACCTCTTAACCCCCTTGTTTGTATTGATGGATTTGTTTCTCCACATCAATTGTCATTATTGATTTGTTTCTTTTTTCATAGGATCATTTCATTGCACACAATGTTACTATTTATAGTATAGTAATGAAAAGCTTAACACCAATTTACAATTTTAATAAGAGTGACCATACTTGCTTTCATTAAGTTTCCCCCTTGTGTACATCAAAAACAATTTACAGTCCAAAGTTCCTCTCAACTGGTCCCTCCAATCAACAATGTTGAATGCAGTCCTGGCACATGTGCCCCCCAGACATTGATCACTCCTGCATATCATTCCCTGATTCCTCCTTGCTTTCTTTGTTTTCTCCTTCATCGGAACCAATGCTTTTGTCTTCATAATAGCTTGGATCATTGTCTTTGTTGTAATGATTCCCCCAGTCACCATTGGACAAATAAGTTTCTGAGTCTTCTGGGCTATCTCCCTCCAGATCAATCACAACCCCTTTGATATTGGACTCAGCCACTTCAATTTCCTGTTCTTTGTCCAGTTATTCCTCTTCTTCCACAATTTTGATCATTTGATAGTCTTTCACCACTTGGTCTTGGTATTTCTTGTTGAAATGAATGTTGGACAACTTTTCATCTTTGTCATAGTTTGGATGATTTTTGGGAAACAGGGACTTGGAGGGATCCGAAAGGAAGGCAACCTGATTAATGTCTGGGATTGTTTGCTGCTGAGCAGTTGGCAGCTCAGCCAACCATTTGCGGCAGTAGAAATCCAAGGGGAGGTCCTTTAGTGCCTTGGTGAACGTTGAGGGGATTGGTTGTGCTGGAAACTTACAAGTTCTCATTTGGCTTTTCTTCCCAGTGGCAACCACCACATTTTTAATTGCCATGTCCAATCTACAAAAGAAAATGTTGGCTGAATTTGAGCGGTAGCCAAGTGTCTTGATGGTGAAACAGCTATGCTCCGCATCCCACTCATTGTCACTGTGGGCATTGGCTTCATTGATGATTTTGCGGTAACGTTCAGGGAATTCATTAACCACTGCAAATTTCAATTGTGCTTCACGTAGCTGAAAAAAAAATAAGAACAGGTTAGTCATACCATAAAATACTGAAAACACTAACCAACTAATCACTTACCCAAGAGCAATTCTTTTGGATGCTTCTCAGCTCCATGACACTGAGATGTTTCCCAGATTTCTTGCATTTGGCTGTGAATTTCTGGGCCAAGACATGATGAACATAGTGGTTATAGGCACTTATCATCATCAAAACATCATCCTTGTATTTGTGGTTGAAGTTCATGAAATTGTATGCCCCTGCAACAGCCATCTGTCTGAAAATGCTAATTGCTGAAATTTGACAGGCTGCATTGAACAAGCTCTTGGGGCCTTCTTCCAAGTTTGGTCCCCAGAATCAGATGCCAACTTTGGCCAGGTATCCGTGAATGTAGCTGATGTGGCCATTGTCAAGGTGAATAAAATTCCTACCAAATTTCAATCTACCAGCACAACCATCTTTTAGGGTTTGGACATTGTTTTGAGAAATTAGTTGAGCTGATCTGGAATCCTCAGAAAAATTTTCAAAATCTCCGATGGATTGGAAGTTTGCACAGAAGCTCCAGATGAACTCAGGGTTTGCAACAGGAGGCACCAATGTAGTCTGAAGCAGGCCCCAGAGGAGTCTGACATGAACAAACAAACATTCCTATGCATTTAAAGTGGGTAAGTTAGTTTCTGTGCTTGGATTGAATTCATTGAGAAGGCCTTAAACTAACCTTAGTAGTCTTACATTCATCTGGGAAATCATTGGTAATCATCTGATTGGGTTTTTTCTTGGTAGAGGATCCAGAAGCACCTTGAGTACTAGGACAAGAGTCCTTTCCTTTCTTGACTTGGGTGGTGATATTGCCTGGAATATTGGGGGCAGGCTCAGATTGAGCACGACGGAATGTATTTTTTTGGGTTGATTGGGCTACTAATTGGGCTTGCTTGTTGACAGGTGGATTGGATGATGTTTTGGTCTTAGCAACCTGGGTCTTCTTTGGCTCTGCAGCATGCTTGGGGCAAGTTTTTGCACTAGTCAAGGCTTTTGGGTTGGACTTCAGCCCTTTTGATTTTTCAGCCTTGTTGATTGAGGGAGAATCATGTAACTCAAGCTGGTTGATTTTGTCTTGCATCTTTCTTGAGTTGCTTTGAAGACTGGACTTGATGCTGGCTTCAAGGGTGGTGGCTTGATTGGCTAGAGCAGCAGAAAACATGGGCTCAAGGTTTTGGGGGTTAAAGGTTGGAACGGGGGGGGGGGGGGTTTGCATAGTTTGGTGGGGCATTTGGATCACTTGGAGCTGGGGGGGAGATATTGTTGTTGGTCATGTTGTTTTGGCAGAATACAAGTAGTGGGGCTGAAGATTTTCTGGATAGAGCAGAGAGAGGGGAGTGGGTGAGTATGGATGACTTTATGCTGCTGAGGAATAGAAAAGTGGCATGCCGGGGTGGGCACTGGGCACTAGGGGACCAAGGGCAAGGGAAATTCTCATGACAGCTGTCTCACAAGCTGTCGCGCGATGGATGAGGTGTGAATTCCACTTTCGCGCGAGTTTCGTATGCAATTTCGCGCGCGCAACACCAAAATGCCTTGGGTGACGATTATGCAAAATTGTCACTGGATTGCTTGCAGTGTCAGTAGCCTCATACTTTGACCTGTTGACAATTTTGCATAATCGTCACCCATTTAAATTGGCACCCAGAGCCTTTTTTGGTGTCGCGCGTGTCACATTGCATAAGACACTTGCACAACAGTCAAATTTGTTGAAGGATACAGTGGGACACAAGTATGTCACAGGACATAACCAACAACCCTTCACACAATTCTCACATGTCACTTACCTTGTACATAGTTTAATACCCTGCATCCGCCGCCCCGCAATCCTGATCTCTCCTCACCAAGATTTGGATTGGGGACTGGCCCAGACTTGAGGCCAACGGCTGAGGCAGCGGATTGTCAGGTATGTAAAACTTTGCGAGTAATTAACTGAGATTTGGATCTGGGACTGGCCCAGACTTGAGGCCAATGGCTTACGTGGCGGATTGTCAGGTTGCATAACTTTACAGGTTAAAAGCCGGTAAACCGACTGAATTAGGACTGAATGGTTATACCCATGGACAATTGGTATCAAAAAAGGAAAGAGGATTGGATAAAAGATCACACAGAGAAAGAAAAGCAGACCAAGCCCACCGGCGCGGAGGTCCAAACAATGGGAAAACATTCATCATTGCCAGCGGGATTCTTCTCTAAAAGCAAATTTGAAACGCAATTTGAATCACTACAGACCCCGCTTACCCAGCAATTCCAACGGATGGAGGCTGCCATGAGCAGGTTGGCCACGCAGAAGGACACTTCAAGACCTGATCTTCCCCCCCATATGCCTAAATCAAATTGTCAAGCCAAGAACCCCCTAACAGTCAAGTTTGTGAAAGACCCTATGTCATTCCACTGGAACATCAACACCAAGTGGCCTATCCTGGCATTTGACGGATTGAACTTCAATGTGTGGGAGAGTACAATCAATTGGACCCTCCATCAGGCATTCAACCGCAATCCCAGTTTCCTTAATGAACCATTAAACTTTGACGCACTTACCAGCACCAAAAACAGAGCATTGGTCAACCTGTTCCGCAATACCGTTGACAATGAGCTGTTTACAATCATAGAAACATTGCGTGTCAAGGTGGCACGGTTGATCTACAGAACTCTAGTAGACACATGCAAAAGGTCTGACAGGAGACACAAACTGGCTGTTGCAGATAGGATGATTGCCTTACTCTTGTCCCCTGAGGCTGACATGGCATGCATAACCGGATTCCATACCATTGTGGCCACCCTTAACAAATTGGAGATCTCCCGGAACAAGCTAGTTGGCCTCCTGGTAAAGTCCGTTGCGGTAGCCCCACCGGGGATTGACAGCAAGACCTATGAATATTCTGTTTTTCAACAATTGAACAATGCAAAGGACCCACCTCAGTTCCTCAATGTAGCCAATGTTTTGCAGAGTGCAATTGGTAAACTCCAACCCAAGCAAGCAGCTGCTTTGGATCTCATGCACCTGGATTGTATCAACGCCGTGAGAGGGCGCTATGTACCACTGCAGCAGAGGGGACAGGGGCAAGGGGACGGACCTGATAAGTCATCTGGGAAACATCATCTATCCATCAATTGAGCTGCGTATTACGCTGGAAAAAAGAAGTCAGAATTACTAATTGAGGCCTATGGCTGCAAATTTTGCTACTGCGGAGAAGAGGGCCATTGGTACGCCGACTCTGAGACTTTATGGACCAATGTGCGGATGGGAAGAATCCCCAAACCTCCAGAAAATCATACAAGCAACCTTTCCTGGCGCCTACTGCCGCAACGTCCAACTCCACCCAACCAACAGGAAGGCCAACTCCGGGTAGTCAACATGCCAGAGATGGATGGAGGAGAGATCCTGCTGGATTCTGGGGCCAGGGCACATGTGAGTGGCCCCTTGCGTTATTAACATCCTTTGACCAATCTGCAAAGTCCTAAAAGATTTCACCTGGCGGCTAATGAACATCATGTGGATTTCAACGTTATTGGCAGACTCAACATCCCAACAAGGACCAGACAGATGATCATTGAAGGGGTCTACATGTGCCCAGGTTTCAATGGGATAATCCTGTCTACTGGGAGGTTATTGGCATATGATGGCCTGGAGGCAACTTTGATGGATCCAATGGGCAATAACTACAAGACTTCATTCAGGAACTACTGTTGGGTGATACCTACGTGTGATTCAGCAAACCTTGCAATGAAGATTTTGTCAAAACCCTCTTTTGACCCATATAAATGGCATGTTTTCCTGGGACACGCCTCTGAGTCAGTGGTGAGGACTTTCCTAAAGAGACACTACCCAGGGGAGATTAGCGGTCCTTGGCGGTCCTTTTTCTGCAAACGCTGCGCAATATCAAAAAGCCTGGACAGAAAATCCCCTGGGGTTGAGTTGGGAATTACAAGAGGAACCCATGGACCTCTTTGTAACTGATGTTGTGGGTCCCTTTGAGGAAGATCTCATAGGAGCACGTTTCATCCTGACTTTTTGTGATTATGCTTCAACCTACACCTTTGTGGCAATCTTGAAAGCGCATTTGGAAGTACCTAATAAAAACCTGGGCTGGCTAGAGAATATAAAAGTTAAACTGGGCAGATACCCAAAATTCATCCAAAGTGACAACACGGCAGAATTCACTGGTCCACTTAAGAGGAAGCTAGAACCACTGGGCGCTCAGATGGCACCCATTTCCAAACAGAACAGGGAGGCCAAAAGGGTCAATTGTACTCTTGGAGACATGGCAAGAACAATGTTGAATGAAAGTGGAATGGACCCAAAATATTGGTCTTTTGCCTGCCAGGTGGCTACTTACATCATTAACTGCCTACCCAATTCCCTAACAGGAGATAAGTCACCATTAGAATTGCTAGCCCAAAAAATGCCCAATCCAGCCATCCTATACCCCTTTGGGACAGAAGCCATTGTCCACATACCAGCGGAACAGAGGGGAAAACTGGAAGAAAAAGGTCAGCAATGCCAGTTGCTGGGCTACCCTCCTGGGGGCGCCGGATGGCTATTCTGGTCCAAGAAAGAATGGAGGGTTATCCATTCAACCTCTGCTGTCTTCCCTTCCTTCCAGGTGCTGCCAGTTCAACCGGTGCAGGAGCAGAATATCAACATCATCAGTCTACTCCGTCTAGGCAAGGAGGATAAAGAAGCCATTGCCACAGCTGAACAGCCTGCCATAGATGCTCTGCCAAGGAAAACAGAGAAGGCAGTTCCCCAATTGATGCCTGAGGCACTGAGGGGTGAGTGGGCGAAGGAATGGTGTGAATCCGGCAAGGCAGAGATACAGAAATTTGACAATTTAGGTGTATGGGAGCCAGTACAACCGCAAAAAGGAATGAAGTTTCTGGGGGCAAAATTTGTGCTGGCACACAAATGAGATGCCAACGGTAATCTATTTCAGCGGAAGTCACAATATGTCACAAAAGGCTGTAGTAAAAAGATGGGGGTAGATGTTTACAAGATTTATGCGCCAACTGAATCCCTCAACACCCTGCAACTTCTCCTGGCAATTGCCCATGGTGGGACCTATCCTCTGGCAAGTTTTGATGTCAGTGCAGCTTACCTATACGGACCCATTGGTGAGGAGTTATATGTCCAGCCACCAACCCTTTTGCATCCGGAATGGAAATTTTTTGTCATGCAACTGAAGAAGGCCATGTACAGAATGAGGCAGGCTGTGCGCTGTTGGTGGAAGCACTTCAATTCAGTTGTTGAAATAGTTGGCCTGAACAATAGCAAGCTTGAGGATTTGTTATATATGTGCCGGGATAGGGAGGATTTTGTCATTGTCTGGCTCCATGTGGACAACGGGGTGGTAATGGCTTCCTCCAATTCAATGATGCGCTGGTTTTGAGAAGGGTTGGAATGTGAGCTGAAGATCAAATGGAATTCTGGGGTTGATAAGATTTTCGGAATCAGAGTGCAACAGATGGGGGAGGTGTTGACTATGGACCAGGAGCTATTAGCAAAGGAGATTGTGGATGACTATCCAAGACCTGTCTTCTGGAGGAGGTCACTGCTCTCAGGGAGTTCCCTGGAGATTAACGTGGGGGAAAGTGTAGCCATTACAGACTACCAGTTGATATTGGGTTCTCTTATGTATCTCTATTGCTGCACAAGGTCGGATATTACATATGCAGTCAATCTTTTGGCTAGATTTAACTCAAATACTTTGTCAGCATACTGGGGCAAACTTCATCACCTGGTTGGATACCTCCAAGGAACCACAGACAATTCCCTCTGATAACTACGCGGTGGTCTTGGAGGCTTAACCATGTGGGTAGACGCAAACTTTGGTGGTGAGCACAAACAGTCTACTAGTGGGTATGTGATTCAACACAACGGAAATACAGTGGCCTGGGAAGCAAAAGGCAAACTGTTGTGGCACTGTCCACCTGCTCTGCCAAGTATGTAGTGCTATTGGAGGCCTTGCAAATCCTTGCGCATCTAAGGCTGATGTTGACAGAAATCAACTCTGACATACCGTCAACAATATATTGCAATAATGAGGCTGCCATCTTGGTTGCCACCAATAAAACCTCACGTAAGCTTACGCATTATCTCAGCAGGGCTTTCTACTTTGTCAATGATTTTGTACGTTGGGAGGGTATAGGTATAGAGTGGAAAAGATTGGGGTTGCAGCTTGCTGGCATCATGACCAAAGCCCTTGGTCCCAATAAGCACATGACTGGAGCCATGGGTATTGAAGTTGAGTTAGTTCATAATTGTGGGAGGGGATGTTGAAGAATACGGTGAGACACAATTATGTCACAGGACATAATCAACAACCTTTCACACAATTCTCACATGTCAATTAACTTGTAAATAGTTTAATACCCTGCATCCACCGCCCTGAAATCCTGATCTCTCCTCACCAAGATTTGGATCCGGGACTGGCCCAGACTTGAGGCCAACGGCTGACACGGTGGATTGTCAGGTAAGTAAAACTTTGTGAGTAATTAACCAAGATTTGGATCCAGGACTGGCCCAGAATTGAGGCCAATGGCTGAGGTGGCGGATTTTCAGGTTGCATAACTTTACAGAATTGACACCTGCTCCATTGTGCAACAGCTAGTGAGACAGGCCAGGTGAAAATTTCAAGCTCAATCCTCAACACACCTAAATTAGCTGGCCCTCATATTTCATAGCCTCTGGATTCTTCACACAAATCAATATGGTCACCTGCCTCTGTTCAGTCTGCTCTTGCTACACTTATATTGATCTTGAGGATCAAACACGCCATGGTTGTCACATCTCTCACCACAATTACCTCAAACACAGTACTGAAGATCTACAACAATGCAAATTGAATTCAACTACCTCAGAAGTGAATTTCTTGGTTCCTGATGCTGAATCATCTGAAGAAATAGAATTGGATTATGAATCAACAACCTCAAGCTCTAGCAATCAGGATTTGCCCAGTAAATCAAACCAAAATGCAGCTAGTAAGGATTTCTGTTTTCTGCATGTTTTGCTATCAATTTGATAATGTCTTATGGTCTTTTTCAGTCAAAAACTGATGAGTTTACAGTGATTCTCAGGTATTTTTTCCTTGTTCATCTCATGGTTACATCTTTATAGTGTTTTCAGTTTGAAAAATTGTGATAGCGCATGGAATCAATTGGTCAAGATGATGAAAGGAAACACCAACTTGTCCCTTGACTCGCTCATTCCCAAAAGTACCCAAACCATTCTGAAGAAAAAACTCAGCATCCATTTACTAATGATTGTCTGCTGTCCCAAGTGTTATACTCTCTACAAGCCCCCCAATCTCCCCAACAAATGCACCTATCACAAAACACTCAGGTCAAAACCTTGCAATTCCCTCTAATTCATGGACAAGAAGCCTTATGTGGGTTCCTCCCACATTGGAAAGTTCCAGCCGTCTATTTCTTGCTTAAAAATAAACCAAAAACCTTTGGTTGGCATCCCTCAATGCACCTTTGTTTTACGAACATTGAAGATGTGGGTTGAGTGGTTTCTCAATGTACCTGGGATTGAGATGGAAATTGATCAATGGATTCAGGATGTTCAAGGTCTTCCTGTGCAAATTGTCTCAGACATCCAGCAAGTTGATGCATGGAAACAACTGACATGGAGAAGTACCAGTGATGGACTTTGCCTAGTTTTTTTGTTATTTGTGGATTGGTTTAACCCAAGATGTAATAAATTAGCAGGAAAACAAGAATCCGTTGGAGCAATTTTAATGAACTGCTTGAACCTCCCACCAAAGATGCAGCACAAACTTGCCTATACATTTTTGCCTGGCATCACTCCAGGTCCAGACTAGCCTAACATGACAACCATCTCTCACCTCCTGAAGCCATTGATTGATTAATTGGTTGACTTAGCCAAGCCCTTCAAAGTTCCAACTGCTTAAAACCCCGCCAGGATATTTTGTGAGTTGAAGCTCCTCCCCCTAGTTGGTTACTTGGAGGCAACTCACAAGGTTGCTGGCTATGCATTGCACTCAGCCAAGCACTACTGCTCATGGTGTGATTCAACAATTGAAAAGCAACCTCAACCTTGGCTTGGAATTCCTTGGAATGGTGCTGAAGTTCAACAAGTCGCTTACAAATGGAAATCCACCACAACCTTGAATGGATGGGACAAAATTCTTGGCAAGACTGAAATTTGTTACCCAGAGCTCAATTGGCTGTCATACCGCAATCCTGTGCAACATGTTGCATTATGGGTCCTTCAAAATTGGTTTTAAGTTGTCCTTATGGATCATTTTCAGGAAAGATGGGGGTTCCAGAGCCTGTAATTTAAGGAAAAGAGACAAAGAGGAGTTAACCAAAAATCAAAAAAATGACCCTGGCTTGGACCAAGTGTTATCACACTTGACAATGACAACTCAGACTCCAGTACCACCAATTCAGAAAACAACAATTTTGAGCTTAACCAAGGAGGGAATGGGGGTCTTTTTACCAAGGAAGACATTTATTACTTCAGGGAAGCAATGCAGGCTGTTTTTCTACCAACAAAAATTGGAAACCTGCCAATTCAATTAGGAAAATCAAATTGCGGCAGGCTCAAGGCTTCTGAATGGTATACTCTCTTTTTTTATTTCATTCCTCTGATTGTGGTCAAAATATTCTTGGAATCTATTGAGGGCATTGACAGTGGATCAAACCAATATCCCATCATGGAGAATATCACCAATCTGATTGCCTTTACCAAAATCATAGTCTCACACAAGGTTTGAGAAACACATCCAAGTCTTTTTTCCCAATGTTACAAAACATATAGTTCAAAATCCTGGTAGATTTTTGAAGACCCTGTAGTCCAGCCAAATCATCACTATGCACTACATATTCCTGAGCAGCTCAAGCTGTGGGGGCCAATGTTGGGTGTAGCTAAGCTCAGTGGAGAGCGGGTGATTGGCCACTTGCAATGGTATCAAACAAACAGACAATCTGGGAAGTTATGTGGAGAGGCTTCAAATGGCAGGGTTAAGTGGCATTAAACTGATAAATTTTATTCCACAGGTGAGCTGGAGGGCAAACTACTGAAGACAGTGTGTAGGGTACAGTGGTTGGAAGAAATTCCATCATTTATGCAGTTTGTTTTGGACATTTGAGATCAAAAAAATCAAGCCAAGCTGGTGGGCAAAAACTGATGTGATAAGACAGTTTGTATGAAAGGACACTTGAATATTTATGCACAAAGGAAAACTCAGTTTTGGATTACCGTGCTCTTCTGCATCCTGTTGGCGCAAAAAGTGTTGCGGGAAACCATCAAATTGCAGATGCACTGTAAGGCTGTTGATGGGGTGGAAGTATCAGCCATCAAACCAAACAACTGTGTAGTTTATAAAAAAGATGGGAAGGCATGCTATGGAATGGTGAGGGAAATTCTCACCCTTGACCTGCCTAGAAGACCCAACCCCCTGTGCAATGTGCAAACAATAACTGACCAATTCTGCAAGGATACCACTTCCCCCAACACAAAGTTTTGCTTTTGGCTCTACAAAATGAAGGTTGTGGTTGTTCAAATTATCCCAAACTCATTCCACACCATCCAATCTTGCAGAATCCACCATGTTTCTGCTTATTGATTCCTGACTGATAATACATCCACACTTGAAACCAACAGCATCATCCTTGCCCCTGTTAGTCATTACACCATCTTACAAATCAACCAGGAGTCTCTCTCCCAGGTCACCTCATAGCTCATGCTTGTATTTAGTCTGTCTCAACTTGTATGCAATATTTTTTTTTTCTTGGTAAAACTTCCCAACCATATATTTTCCTAGAAGAGTGACAAGGGATATAAAATATTTACACTTGGTTTTTGGTGCTAATACTACCTTCCATTGGGTTTGCGCCTGTTTTAGCATCAGACAAATCATTTCACAAGATATCCCTTTTACAAAAACACACTCCACCTATACATCCAATCATTGATGCCACATTCAGTCCTGGCTCATGTGCCCATGCAGCATCCATCACTCCTGCATTTCATTGGGGTATGGCTCCTCCTGGCCAGTGCTTTCATCATCATCCATGTCTTCTTCCGCTTCATCCAAATCCCTATCATTGTCCTCATCATAACTAGAGTAATCATCTTTGTTATATTGATTCCTCCAATCACCATCAGACAAATACTTTTCGAAGTCCTCAGGGCTATCTCCCTCCAGATCAATCACACCACCCTCAATATTTGATTCAGAATCTTGATCTTCTTTGTCATTTCTTTCTTCCTCCTCTTTCAAAATTTTGGTCAATCAATAGTCCTTCAAAACTTTTTTTAGGTACTTTTATTTGAAACAACTGTTGGACATCTTTTTGTCTTTGATGTAGTTGGGATGGTTTTTTGGAAACAGGGATTTTGAAGCATCTGGAAGAAATTCAACTTGATTAAGATCTGGGATTTTTCTCTGCTGAGCAGTTGGAAGCTTGGCCAACCATTTGCTGCAGTAGAAATCCAAGGGAAGCCCCTTTGGTGCATTTTTGAAGTTTGAGAGGGTTGGTTGAGCAGCCAATTTACAAAATCTCATCCGGCTTGTCTTCCCAGTGGCAACTGCCACATCTTTCATTTCTAATTCCAATCTACAGAAGAAGATGTTGGCTGAAATCAAGAAATAGCCAAGTGTCTTGATGGAAAAATAGTCATGCTCCGCATCCCACTTGTCATCACTGTGGGCATTAACTTCATTGATAATTTTGCAATAACTTTTGGGGAAGTCATTCATCACCACAAATTTCAATTTTGCTTCAGGTAGCTGAAAGCATGATAAGAACAAGTTTTTTATGCATTAGAATAATGCAAGAGCCCACAAAAAATCACTCACCCAAGATTGATTCTTCTAGATGCTTCTGAGCTCCATAGCAGTGTGATATTTCCCGGGTGTCTTGCATTTGGCCAAAACTTTCTGGGACAAGACATGATGAACATAGTGGTTATAGGCACATATCATAATCAAAACATCCTCCTTGTACTTGTGGTTAAAATTCATAAAGTTTTATGCCCCTGCAACAGCCATCTGTTGTAAAATGCTGATTGCTGCAATCCAACAGGCTGCATTGAACAAGCTCTCAGAGCCTTCTTCCAAGTTTGGTCCCCAGAATCAAATGACAACTTTTTCCAGGTAGCCATGAATATAGGCAATGTGGCAGTGATCTTTGTGTATAAAGTTTCTACAAACTTTCAATCTTCCAGACCAACTTTCTTTCAAAGTTTGATTGTTGTTTTTAGAGATTAATTGGGCCAATCTGGAATCTTGAGCATAATTTTCAAACCTTTTGATGGATTGGAATTTTTTGCAGAAGCTCCTTATGAACTTGGGGTTTGCAGCAGGAGGCACTGATGCAGTTTCAATTAAGCCCCAGAGGAGTCTGATTTGAACAAACAAACAATCCTACACATTGATAGTGGGTGATTTATTACCCCATGCTTGGATCAAATTCATGTAGGAGGCCTGCTACTAACCTTAGTGGCCTTAAAGTCAGGTGGGAAATCATTGGTGATCATCTGATTTGGTTTTTTCTTGGTAGTGGATCCAGATTTACCTGGAATACTAGTACAAGAAACCTTTTCTGTCTTGATTGGGGTGGTAATATTGCCTGGAATATTGGGTGCAGGCTTGGATTGAGCACAATGGAACTGATTTTTTTGGGTTGATTTGGAAACTAATGGAGCCCGCCTGTTGACAGGTGGAGTGGATGATATATTTGTTTTTTTCTCCTGGTTCTTCTTAGCCTCTAAAGCATTCTTGGGAACAGTTTTAGAACCAGTTCAGGCCGTTGGGTTGGACTTTGACCCTTTCAATTTTTTAGCCTTAGAGTCTGAGGGAGCATCACATAACTCAAGCTGATTGATCATGTATTGAATCTTGTTTAGAGTGCCTTGAAGACTGGACTTAATGCTGGACTCAAGTTTGGTGGCTTGCTTGGATCAAGCAGCAGAAAACATGGCCTTAATGCTTTTGGGATTTGTGGTTGGAATGGGGGAGTTGATGTAGTTTTGTGGGGAATTGGGGTTTCTAGGAGCTTGGGGGGCAATCTCCTTGTTGGGCATGTTCTTTTTCAGGTTGGAAGAAGTTAAATTTTGGGATTGAAAACGTTCTGGCTAGGATGGAGAAGAGTAAACAAGCAAATGATAATGGCACAATGTTGCTGAGGGATAGGAAGGTGATGGCTGGGAAACCAAGGGCAAGAGATGGGGTCTTGAAGACTGTCTCACCAGCTGTCACTCAATGGAGCAGGTTTCAATTCTACTGTTGCTCAAGTTTCTTATGCAATGTGACACAGGAAACGCCAAAATGGCCCAGGTGAAAACTTTGCATAATCTTCACCCGTTTTCTTGAAGTTTCAGGAGTGGGGGGGACAGGCAGAACCAGAGTTTGCCATTTCAATCAATCCCTTTTGCATATTGATTAGCCAAGGATTCTAAATTCATTTGGAGTGCCATATGCAATCAACCACTTTTAGTCCAAGTCTGCTGCCAACCAGTCTAAGATCTTTCATGACTCTGCTCAGCACAAACCCAAAAACCTTTGAGAATTTATAGCCAATATTGAAATCACCTTAGCTCCATGAAATTGGTGGCTGAGATCATAAAAAAGAAAATCCCCTCAGAAATCACCAGCATGAAGGAACTTCTTTATGCACACCAGACAACCACTCATGGTCAAAATGGTTAAGGATCCTCTGGAAAATAAAAAAAGAAATTGGCATATCCACTCAAACCCAAATTCACTTCACCTCCAATGTGGGATTCCTAGACAGTGGTGCTAGAAATCACATGTTCAGCAAATATAATTTCTTTTGCTTGTACAAGCCTATCCTATATACTGCTGAGCTGGCCAATTTAAATCATCTTGACATTTTTGTAAATGGGACAATCCACCTCCTATTACCCAATGAGGCTTCAATCAGTGTCAATGATCACCATGTTCCACAGCTGTCCATCTCTCTCATCAGCCTTGGTCAAATCTGTGAAAAGGGATGCAAGATGCTTTTCTCCAACAATTTTTCTTTCAAATCAACTTTCAACAAGCATACCTTGTTTGTGGCATTGGTAATGACAATCAAAAATTCTGCATTCCACTCCTGATTGTGCCACCCAAATCCTCCAAAACTGCTCAAAACTCAATTTCACTCCAGGTTTCTGGAGAAAACCATTGTCTTCTCTCCTGCATCAGCAAGCTTGACACCCATGCAGAAAATTCTTGGCTTGTCTTTTTGGCATCCCCAGGTGCAAAATTGAGTGTGATGCATGTCACAGGTCCAAGTCCACTCACCTGCCATTTCCCTCCTCTCTTCAATCTGCTCCTCAAACCACCCACACTCTCCACATGTATCTGTCTGTTCAAATCAACCCCCTTTCCATCAATTGCTTTGAGTATTATTTTAAAATTATCAACCATTTCACAGGTTCCAAAATGTTTTACCTTTTATGGGCAAAATCCAAAGCCTTTGGGTACTTTCAATCATACTAAACCCAAGTTAGGAACAAGCATCTTTCTCACCAATTCTCTTAGTCTGCATCAACAGTGGCAGGGAATTCAGCAGTCTTCAGTTTTCAAGTTCATCCAAACCAATGGAATCAGGCTGCAAATCATTGTGCCATACAACCCGCAGGAGAATCCTGTTGATGAGAGGGGCAAGCATACCAACAGAAAGAAAGCATGTGCCATCCTCACAGAAAGAACACTCCCAGCCTTGTCCTGGGAATTTGTGGTCTCTACTTTAGTCTTCCTGGAGAACATCACCCCAGAAAAAAATTGAGATGGGAAGTCACTGTAAAAACTCTGGACTTGCCAAGACTTCAGCCTCTACCAACTCCAAATATTGTGAATTTTGAGAGAATTTGAAGTGAACCTTGAGTTGCTTTCATAATTTTTCTGATTTTAAATAATTCAGGGGACCATTCACATAAAAAAATACATATATAAATTTATTTTGATTAATATAGATACAGGGATTCATGTTTGATAATTTGAGGAACTGACTAAATATCCAATTATTCAGAACTTAACACAAGCTTTTTAGAGCCTTCTTGATTGAATATAAGAAAAATTTCAGCTTGATTTAAGGGAAAGGTGATTAATATAATTTTGGAAAATGTATAAGAAAAGCTTTTTCTAAAGGTAAGAGCAGAAAATTCAACTTTATATATATCTTCAAAACTTTCAAGTTTTGATGAAATGAATGAAACAGTAGGTTTAATAAAGTGATTATCAGACTTGTGGGATAATAATTTTATCCGTAGTGGGGAGATTAAGGTTGGAGAAACCTCTTAAAAGATAGTTGAGAATTATAGATGTGTCTTGATAAGTTTAGATTTTCTTTCAATAACAATAACCAGATGGTTGAAAGAGCCTGTTTACCTTATCCCTTCAAAATTCTTTTAAACAATATCCTCCAAACCCCTGTTTTTTTTTTGAAAAATTTGAAATAACAGATAATTATTTCTTTCCAAAGTTGTTTCTTTATTGACAACTGAAGTTACAAACATGGTCAAAATACTATTACTTCAGAGAAATGTGATTGCTAAAAATGCAAGGGATAAGTTTTAAATGATTCACTTTTTTTCCCCTCCCCCAGAATTAATTTAAACTTCTATTCAAAGACAGAAGCTTCTTCAAGGAATTTCCAAAATTTCCAAGAAATTTTTTGATTAAATCATCAACCTCCACCACTGCTAGATATCAAATCTGTTAGAAGGTTTTCCCTCAAATATATTTGAGGAAGTATAAAAATATGAAATGAAAGTAAAAATTTGAAGGAAGGAGACAATTAGGGCTCTCAGTGTGGTATTTGGTCCTGGATTGACTTGAATCAGAGTGATGGTCAGGATTTAAGAGAAAATAACCAAGTAATTAAAATTAGAAAGTTCATGGAGAGAGAACAGGACTTGATTAAAACTGGAGATCCCAGGAAAGGGGTTTAAAATAGAAAGAAAAGAATGAATATTTTTATGATAAAAAGGGGAGAGCCCTATAGGGACAGTAATCAAAGAATAGGATAGATTATGAATAAAGAGAAGGAATAAATATGGGGTTTGAAATTAATTTTCCTTTTAAGACAGATGAATATCCCTATGTTTTTAGTTAAAGACAATAAATCCTATAGGACCAGAAACACAAAATAAGAGACCTATAGGGTCATAATTATCTGGAAAAAGTAGTAATGATAATGAGATAAACTTGGAGATGAACAAATGAGTTCAATATATTAACATAATCAATTGATGAGAAGTGTATTTGTAATTCTATTTAATATTTAAAGAAAGGAAACAAATTTAATAGACTAATAGATGATTTCTTGATAGTGCTTCCAAGTTCCTGAAGGTTCCCAAGCAAAAAACTTCCACCTTCAACTCTGAATATTGGTAATAATCCAGAAGAGAGGCCTGAGAAAAATTTGGTGATGGATAAGCTTGAATAAGATTTATTGAAAAATTTACTGTTTTTCATCTAGAATTAAGCCTGAATAAAAATTTAACTTTCAATAACTTTGTGAGAAATATGATTTTTTCTTTTAGATTAAGAAGTGAGCAAAGTATAGTTGGAACAGGTTTCAAGAATGTGTTCTCACAAGGAATATTTCAATAATCACAAATGATGAGCACAGGAATCAAAAAAATATTACAGTGTGAAGATTTGATGCTTGTTTAAAGAAGGTATGAAAAGACAATGCTTCATTTCAAAGATAAACTCATCATTGTAAAAAGAAGAGTAAATGGAGATTTTTGTGGAAATTATTAGATATTTTCCTGATTTTTGAGATTAAGATGAACAAAAAATATATGAGATATAAATTTTATTCATTCTTCATATATTTAAATTTTGGAAGGATTTTTTTTTAATTTTTTATTTTTTATTTTTTGGGCTGGGATAAGGATCATGTATATAGTTGAAATGAAATGAAATAAAAAATTAAATAAAAACTAAAATAAAAATAAAAAATTATGTCAAATCAACTCAAAATTGATTATGAAATATTTCAATCAAATAGGAGATACAGAAAAAATTCTATTGTTGGCAAGTTTTCAGGGGGTAATTCAAAAAAAAGGAAAAGAAGAAAATACGAGATTTTCAAAGATGTTGAACTCATTCCCAAAAGGTATCCTCCTTTTTACAATTTTTTCAAGCCCATTCAAAAATTTAATATATTTTCACTTTGCATTGTCTTGAATTAATAATATCAATTAATTTCCACTCCAGATGATCTTCAATATGAACAGGCTTCAAATTTGAAAATTTTTTTCAGGTATAAGATAATCAGGAAGTAGTAGATAAATTTGAAATACCTCATAGATATCTTTGAATTCAAAAGGAGCAGATACCTTTTCATTCTTGGTGAAATTTTTTCTTTAATTTTGAGAGGTCAAATTTTATTTTTGAGGATTTTATTTTTTTTCATGAGACTCTGGTGGCCTGAACCTGTTTTAAGGTTCCAGATTCCAAATTTCTCCTATTTCATTTATTCATATTCTGCAGATAAATAAAAAATTACATCAAAATTAACCCCTAGGAACTCAGAAAAAGTAAACTCCTGCCTCTTAAATTTTGGGATCTATGGCACAAAAAAAAAGAAAATAAAATAAACAATAGGGCCTATTGGAGTCAAGCAAACCGGCCATTTTTTAAAAGCGGGTTTCAAACCAAATCCGCCATTAAAAATCAAAAAAACCCACTTATTTCACATCAGACGTGTCAGATTTACCTGGAAATAAGTTGGTTTTTCAAATAGATTATTTAAAGTCTTCCACCACCTTTCCACGTCATCCACCCCTGGCTTCCCACCTCCTTCTTACTCCAACCTCATTGGAAAGAAATTTGATTCATCACTCTTCATCTCTTCATCACCATCCTCATTACTTCATTACTCTTATCACTTTATCACTTTCATCACATCCAGCTAACTCTCATTGGATCACCATCCTGATCAGTTCATCACTCTCATCTGTTTATTGCTTTGATCAAATCAAGCTAACTGTCATTGGATCACTATCCTGATCAGTTCATCACTCTCATCTGTTTATTGCTTTCATCACATCCAGCTAACTCTCATTGGATCACTTTCCTCATCACTTCATCGCTCTCATCACTTTATTGCTTTCATCACATCCTAACTCTCATTGCCTTATCCCTCTTGTCACTTCATCACTCTCATCTCTTCCTATTCTCTTTGGTTCATCACTCTCATCCTCTTATCACATCATCACTCTCACCACTTAAACACTCTCATAGCCCTTCATCCCTTCATCCCTCTTACTATTTTTAAATGGCCCCTCAGCAATCATCCCCCTGCAAGTCCACTAAACAATCCAATGGACCAAAGCAAACATCCCCCAGGAACTCAACATCCAACAATCCTCCCCCATCAGCTTCCAAACGCTCAAGTCAGCTCAAGAGAGCTGATCACATCATCCTGGTAAACTGGCTCAAAATTCCATCCAACTACAATGCTTGCTTTGGATTGGAAAATGAAACAGGCATTGGCAAACCTTCATCCTCTAAGGTCAATGATTATCTCCTGATTGCCAATGAGCTCAAGAAAAAAACAAAATGTAGGCTGGATCTTTCATCCAAACAGATGAGGGAGCGACTCAAGAATTATCAAGCCAAGTAAAAAAAGGCCCACTCCATGTCAATCTCCACCAGCTTTGGTATCACTGACTCCAACAAAGCCAAGGGAATCAACTCAGTGGTTGATAAGTTGGACTCCATTTGTCCTTTTTATATTCAAATGGATGAAATATTTGGAAAGAAGGCCAACATCACCCCCCTAGCCGCTTTTGATTCCCAAAAATCTGATTCAGTTGACGCTGAGGACTTGGCTGGGGATGCTCAGCCTAGCAATGTTGATCCCAAAGAAACCTATGAGTGGCCCCCATCCAATGCCAAGGAGGATATTCAAACACAATCAGCTCCAATCACGTCTACTTCTGGGTTGATTGGGGAGTCAAACCCAACCTTGGACCCCTCCCCTCCTTCTTTTGATTGCTCTCTTCCTGGGGTGGAAGAACTGGAGAACTTGGCCAATGAGGAGGATGTCATTCCTGTATCACCATTTCCATCAAAATCTGCTCAAGTAAGGAACCAAGTTCTATTCTCTTCTTTCCAGTTAATCCTGACTGATTTAGATTTGAAAGAAACAGGCTCATCCATTCCTGAATGGCCAAAAACTCAAGCCAATTGGGCCTCCAACATCCCCTTCAAATGAGAGAAATGATGTTCCCACACAAACCTCCTCTGCAAAGGGAAAGCAAAAGGCCTCCAATTCCATCAACATCAACCCCAAAAGCATTCAAAAGAGGAGAAACACTTCAAATTTTTTGGGCTTTGAGGAGATCATGGGAAAGTGGGATTCAATTAAGCCCATTGGATTCTCCTTGCTGCCAAAATCTAGCTCATTCCTATTCCCCTCTGAAAAACAGTGAAATTGCAAATTGAATCTGAAAAACTTCAGTTTGAAAAAAAGAAGTGGGATTGTCAACTGGCTATTGATTTTAAAAAGCAGAAAGCTGAGAGTTTGGCTCATCAGCAAAAATGGGATGCTGAGTGGAAGTTGAAACAGGATGAGCTAGAATTTCAAAAAGAGGAAAAGGAGAAGGATTGACAGCAAGTGCAACTGCAAATGGAGAGGAAATAACTGGCAACAGAAAAAAAAGGATAAGTGGTCAGTAACCATGGAATGCTTTGGTAGCAGTAGAGCAGTAGATGAATTAAAGCAGATTACTCAAATGCTGGGATTTTAAATATATTTGCTTTGATAAAAACTTAAAAACAAAAAAAAATCATTTTTTGATTACAATGATGCTTAGGACTATTTTCAACTCCACCAATAAAAAAAAATTTTTTTGTTTTATTTATATTTTTCTTCCTGGAGTATATTTTCCCACTCCCCAAGTCCCTGCAAGTGTTTCTAGTTCTTTTGTTGATTTGCATTGACATTGCCATTCTTGTATGAGTGGCAGTCTCCACAGCAGGAAAAGTACAGTGCTTTTACTTATTTGCTTCCCAAACCATTTTCACTACACCTTTTTGCTTGAAATCAATTCCAAACCCCAGGTAAGGAAAAAACAAAATGGCCATCTGATACTCCATATTCATCCATAGTTTAGATAAGTTTTCCATTAGATTTCTTGGTTGGAACCGCCAGTAAAAAGGAATACTCAGAGATGTCACCTTTTTCAATGTGAGTTGAGTTGTAAAAAGAGTTGGATGTGAAGGTGACATGCGGAGAGAAGTCAAAGGGAGTAGGCTGAGAACCAAATTCAAGTGATGAGAAGGAGGGGATGCCATTGTCTTTCATTATTTCACTGTTTGATTCAAAGGGAATTCTGGACAAATTGCAAAACATTTGTCCTAAAATTTGAGAGACTTTTTCTGCCTTAAGATTGAGAAAAGCATACGCTTGAGGGGAAGATTGTATAGATGATTTCTTCACATAGTGTCCAAATAACTCAAAGGGGTCAATTGATTTTCCCCATCCAATTTCCTACATTTTTCCACCCCAAGATCTTGAGGGATCAATGGTTTTGACAAATTTTATGACTGGTGAAGGGAAGTTGTCACAAAGTTGATTTCCTTCTCATCTTGATCAGAAAGTTTATCCAATGGGACAAATTCAATTATTGCAACAAGGCTGCTGTGATCAGACTTATTGAGAACAATTACTTTTCCATGGTGGAAGAAATGGAGTTACTTGATTGTCTTCTTTGCAAGTTCAAACTCAGCGGGTGAGGGTTTTTGATTTTTCTTTCTGTTTTAAGTAGTAATTGTAGGATACAGATCCAAAGGTTGTAGTTTCCATTCAGACCATACAACCTTTTCATTGATGCCCCCCTCTGCAAGTTCCAAAGAGATTTTGGAGGCCCTCATTTGATACCTTTTTTGCTTCAAAGCCCTCTGCTTGCCACCTCTCTTTATGTTTGTCACCTCATCTCCTTCCATCTTGTTCCCTCCCAGGCAAATGCTCTGCTTGGGGTGAGGATCAAAAAGGGATTCAATTTGGAGTATAACATTGTAATTGCAGTGGGAGAAGGGATGGCATTGAAGGAAAAGGGGTCAAAGAATGGTTACAAAAAAAAAATTCAGTCACGTGATCACCAAAAAACAACCAAAAACAAATTTAAAAAAAAAAAAAGTTACATCATCAAAAAAAAAAAAGAAAAAGAAAAAGAAAAAGAAAAAATTATTGGGGGAAAACCAATTGAGTTGGGCCTTGGGTTGGGTCTTGGGTTGGGCTGAGTCAGCAAGGGGGGGCAGGTGCCTGGTGGCAAGGCAAGGGATGGAGGAGGGCTTTTCAGTGGCAGGGTCAACAAGCAAGGGGGGAGGCAAGGAGCAGGCCAACAAGCAAGGGGGGAGGTGAGGAGGGGCAAGCGAGGGCAGAAGTGAGGAGGCCGGCAAAGGTGGGGGGGAGCCAAGGAGGGGGGGGCAAGGGGGAAGGCAAGGAGGGGCAAGCAAGGGGGGAGGCAAGGAGGCCGGCAAAGGTGGGGGGGCTGAGGAGGTCAAGGAGCAAGGGGGGAGGCAAGGAGGGGCGAGAAAGGGCCAAGGCAAGGAGGCGGGCAAAGGTGGGGGGGGCCAAGGAAGGGGGAGCAAGGGGGGAGGCAAGGAGGCCGGCAAAGGTGGGGGTGCCAAGGAGGGGGAAAGGAGGCCAGCTATTGAGGGGGGAGGCAAGGAGGGGAAAGCAAGGGTGGAGGCAAGGAGGCCAGCAAGGGTGGGGAGGGGGCAAGGAGGCCGGCTATTGAGGGGGGAGGCAAGGAGGCTGGCAAGGAGGGTGAGTGGCAAGCAAGGGCAGAGGCAAGGAGACCAGCAAAGGTGGAGGGGCCAAGGAGGCCAGCAAGGAGGCCGTCTATCAAGGGGGGAGGCAAGGAGGCCGGCAAGGAGTCAAGGGAGGGGGAGGCAAGGATGCCAGTGAGCAAGGGGGGGGCAAGGAGGATGGCAAGCAAGGGGGGGAGAGGGGAGGTGTTGGTGAGTGAGTGGGAGGGATTGAGAGGGAGGGAAAAGCGGAATGAGGAGGAGGGAGGGGGGAACTTACCTGGGGAATCAACCAAGGGGGTGGGGGGGGCTGAAAGGGGATGGAGGTGGATGAATCAACCTATGAGCATTGGATGATGGGGAGGATGAGGAGGAGGGGGGAAAGCTTACCAGGGGAGCCAACCAAAGGAGGAGGGGAGGTGGTGGGTGAGGTGGAGGTGATGGGTGAGGTGGAGTTGGTTGGTGAGGAGGAGGAAGGAGTGGACTGACTGGTGGTTTGGTGGGGTGAGGTGGATGGTTTGTCCAGTGGTTTGGTGGGGTGAGGTGGGGGTTTTGGAAGTTTTGAGTCTGTTTTGTCTAAGTCCATCCCACCAAATGAGAAAAAAAAAATACCAACTCAGCCTAGGAATCTTGGGTGAACAACAAAAACCATTTGTCTAATTCCACCCCACCAAATGAGAAAAAAAAAACAAATGAGTCAGCCAATGAATCTTGGGTGAACAACCAAAACCAAAAAAATTTGGTGAAGGGATTTTTTACCTAATTCATAATCAAACATTACTCATCAAAGCTAGCAAGGTTAAGAGGAAGAATCCGTTCTCCCATAGGAGAAGATGAGGGACAATATGAGACAGGGATGACTTGAGGCGGATATGGAATATCATGTTCAAATATTTTGTCCCATTCATCTTTGATGTTGGCCAAAAGATTTTGAAGGATGACACAAGTGATAATCCAGTTGATGAGGAACTTCATGTCTTTGTGATTTTGAAACTGTTTTTGCATTTCCCTCAAGCTGGCCCATTTTCCTTTCAGGACTCCCATGGAATGCTCAATCCAAACTCATGATTGGGAAAGATGATAGTTGAAATTGGTTTTTCCTTGATTGTTGGAAAAAACATTCCGGTATGCTGGAACCACATATTTCCCACTAGCATAAGCTGAATCTTCCAGAAGGTATTGATTATGGTCAAATTAGTTCTCTGGTTGTTGGGCAATTTGCATCCAATTGAACACGTATGAATCATGACAAGAACCTGGAATGCCAGCATGGAGGGATATGAACTTCTTGTTTTTATTGCAAACAAGTTGTAGTGCCACAGAGTATCTAAACAAACAGAAAAAACTTATTTTGTCAGTGTGTGATCAATAGTGTTATCAAAGCAATTGGAAAAGATATGAATCAATTGCCTTTTTTTTCCAATCAAAATAGTGGTTGCCATCTAGCTTGGGTTTTTGACTCAAGAGGATGGTGGTTCCATCAACAAAACCAATGCAACCAGGAAATCCTGTGGTTTCCATTACTTGAGATATCTCCTTGCATTATTCTTTTGTTGGCCAAGAAAGGACTGAGTGATGGAAAGATAGGATAGCAACCATGACTCTTTTGGTGTATGAGTCAATGGTTCCATATCCAAATTATAATAGATTTTCTAATTGATGAATTTCTGGTCCATTTCCATTTGATCCCAATCTACAAAGAGCAACAGCCAGTTGGATAGCTGGATTGCATTGAGGATGCCAAGAATTTTTCTGGAAGATGTGGTGGTCTTCAATCATCTCCAAAAGTTTTATGAATTAAGGCAATAGAGTTTGGAAAAGTTGCTGGAAGCTTAAGTTGGGGAGGAGATGAAGCTTTTGCCTTTCATACATAGATTTTTGGAGAGTTTTTCTTCTTGGAACTATGTATTTCTTTTTCAATAGAGCATTCAAAGCCAACCAAGTTGATTCCAAATCAGAGTCTGAATCAGAGTCTGAATGGCAGTCAAATACTAACAAAATTTCAGTCAGCTTTTTTGAATTTTCAACTTGCTGCCGAGAAGTTTGATTTGACATGTTGAGAAAGATGGTGATTTGATTTGTGGTGATGAGATGATGATGGGATTTTTGTGAAGATGGAGAGGTGAAGCAATAGAGATGTAAAGTGATAGAGATTTAAAGCAATAGAGATGTGAAGTGATGGAGATGTGAAGCAATGGAGATGTGATGTGTGTGATGTGATGGAGATGGGACTGGTATGAATTTGCTGATGTGGATGGGTGTTCTAGATTTGATTGATGGTGGATGGATGATGATGCATAAATGGCGGGTTTAATGGCGGGTTTGATGTTTGAAATCTGCCATTTTCATGAAACCTTCCATTTTGAAATACACCAGTTAGGGGGTATGTGTATTTCAGAAACCCACCATTAAAAATGGTGGGTTGGTTCAAAAAAAATGGCAGGTTTTCTAACTCTGATAAGCCCCAATGTTCACTACAATGTAACTTTGACCTATCAAAATCTTGTTTTTAATCAGGTGCAAATGCCCTGTATTCAAGCATATATTTTTTCTTTTACAACCACAAGTAAGCTAATAAAATATTCTGAATACCCATAAAAAATCCTTTGAAAGATTAAAATTCCCAAATTATATAGGTAGAGGGCCTACCTCCAGGAAAATTCTTTAAACCAGTTACCCATCTCCCCCATAGTGGCCTCAGAAATTATCAATAACCTTATAATAGAAGATGTACCCTTATCCTTATGTTAGAATATGTACCCTTATGAAGGCACCCAGCTTCCCCTTTGGTGTACTAACCCTTATTTTTAAAAAACATTAATTTTTCAAAACAATCAATAAAAATCAGAACAATATGAATTCTTTTTTATTTTATTTCATTTTATTTTTATTTTTTATTTTTTTTTTTTGGTAAACCATGCTTCAACCACAAAGTTTTTTAAAAAAAAAACAAAGTTTCTAATCCTCAAATATCAGCTTTAGTTCAAGTTTAGAGGAATAGTGAAAGATTTGAAAATAAATTGACTATCTCTAGGATACATTCACAATTCTCACAACAAGTTAATTTATAAATTAATCTGTAGAGAGAGGAAGAACTCAAAGGGATTAGGAAGCAGTTTGTTTTCAGGGGAGGAAACTCATGGTCATGCTTAGAATTTTTTTTTTTCTTTTTGACTATTTCCATTGTAGAAAGCTCTCACCTGATCTTTTATTCCCTTGTTGAAACCATCCAGAAGAAATCTCAATCAATCAACTGGGAGTTTTTATACCTACTTTGTTTGATGAACCAATCAAGCACAAATCAGTTCATTATTTGAACATATCTAATTTGATTTGATTTCCATGATGAATTAACATTTGATGCTAATGTATTCAACCACTATATTTTTAAATAGTTTTGTTTCTTAGGTACTCTATTCCAAAGTTTGGTACATCTCAAAACCTTCAGATGAGCCTCTCAATTTTTTAGGGGGATTTTTTATTTTTTCTTGAGGATTCTGAGGTATAAATTCATTTTCAGATTGATCATTTGAAAATATTTTACTTAACAGTTTCTCGGTCTTACTGTCCAAAAAGTCAATCTATCCATTCTTGGTTAATTTTTTTTCATTTTTAAAGATCCTAAGGAACTACTCATAATTTTAAAGGGTAATAAATGATGTGAAATCCACATTCCAAGAGGTTTTTATTTGACCCAAGTTACCTGTTGATGGGTAAGAAGCTTTGTGTTCTTGAATTAATTCATACATAAATACCATTTATATCAGATTAAACCATTCTTATTATTTCCTCAATTGCAATGAGGGGCAATATCATCAAGTTTACTAGTGAATGGATTGGGATGATCTCAACAAAGAAGATCTTCAGTTGATGATGATCTTATCCAAACAAATTTTTCAGGTAGAAGCCACTTGATTTTTTAGATAAGGATAGAAGAAGCTTGAAAGAGGATGAATGGTGGTCTTGATGGGATTGATCTTTTTTTTAATTTCTTCTTTTTTTTGGGGGGGGGATTGGAAGAGTGTTGTTCCAATGGGATGGGAGGTAGGTAGATTTTGAGGTTGACTGAGATCTGGATGGTGGGTTCAAAACAAAGTTGTGCATCTTGTTGTTTTATACATCTCAAACCAAGTGGTTGTAGCTGATTGATGGTTAGAGCACACCGCATGGAATGGGCAGACACAGGGTCAATTCCTGCCAACTATTTTAGCTTTTCCCTAAATCATTACTCATCTCTGATCTCATGAGTCATTAGACTCTTATGGGTGTTGAGGGGTATTTGTTACTCCCCCCCCCCCCCCCCCCCATTGGGTTCACTATCTGGGTGGTGCTCAAGAGCAAGGAAGTGCTGCTGGGACCAAACTGGGGGGGACATGGAATGATAATACACCATCAAGCTCCACTACCAAAAGCCAATCAAGTTTTTTTTTTCATTAGCCTTTTATCAGCCCATAAGTCAAGCAGAGGGAATTCAAGTTTGAATCACCCAGGAATTCAGGGAAGAGCCTGAGACAGAGGGTGTAAACCTCCTGTAATATTGGTCTGTCTGTCAAAAAACCATGGGATTCATGGCCCAAATGGCTTTGGTATATCTTGAAGTTCCTGCCACAAGTTCAGCTTCTGAGTGGGTTTTCTCCAAAGGTTTTTGGATTATCTCCTGGCAGAAATCATCACTCAAGCCAAGAAACATTGCACAATTTCCCTGTATTAAGGCTTGGTACCAAGCCTTCAATGGTCCCATTCAATTTAGATTCTTATCTTTATTAAATCAATAATCACTTGATTTCAAGTGACATACCTGAGGACAAAGGGGCCCTTTTTGCCCTGGTATGTCACTTTTAATCAGGTGATCATTTTTTTTTTCATGATGATACATATAAAAAACAAGCAAAAAAACATTATGAATACATCCAAAAAATTACTTTTTTCTTTCTTTCATACCAATTACAATTATTTTTGTCAAGTTTTGAATAAACATTTATCCTGTTTTGGCTTTTTCATGAAATCAATTCATGATTTATTAGGGTATTTAAGTATATGCTTGGTGACCCACAATGAGGGCTGGAACCCAATTTTTTGGGTTTGGGACATACCTGATACTCAACCCTGTTGGGCCAAGTATCATTCTTGCCTCTATCCATTGGTTATTGGTTGGCAGTCGTTCTTGAACATTCTTGAAACCAGTTATTGGTTATTTTTATAGCCACACATGCAATAGTGCAGGACAGATAAAAGTATGTAGATATTCTTATATTCCTGTAGGTATTTCTGTAGTACCATAGATTTTTTTTGTATTACAATTGATCATGTGTTAGAAAAAAACTAGAAGTATAAAAAATAGCTTGGAAAGAACAATGCTTGTATGTGCTTATTTGAGAACTAAAATTGATTATGTGTTTGTTAGAAAAAAACTAGAATTATATATATAAAAAAAAAATTACCACACCAACTTTCCAAATTTGTGATACCAATCTTTTGAGCACAACAGATATTCATTGATTCCGGTTCAAGTGAGGCAGGTTGAGGCCCAACAATTGATTTAGATTTGGAAAAGATGCATTCAGAAGGGGTGCTTTTGGCAGGAATTTCTAATTAGTGGCTAGCCATCCTGGATAGAGTGGGGTAGGGGTAGATTGGCACTCAGGAGGTCCAATAAAGAAGGATTTTGGTTTCTTTAGGTTCTTCAAGCTCAGATAAATATTGGTGGATTTTGGAATCAATATCACCTTTTCCAAAATTAGATTGGAATATTTTGCTTTTGGATTGACTTTGAGACTTAACCTTTTAATTTATACTAGAACCTTCAGTTAAGTTAAAACAAGGTTGGGTTGATTGAAACTTGAGGGCTTCAGTCCTAAATATTTTTAGGACTGTGGGTGGACTGAGATTTAAATTGGGATGCTCAAGGATCAATCTATGGTGATTAGTTAAAAAAAGACATTTTGATCCAGGGGTCTGATATCATGGCACAGGTTGGAGCCATATTAGCCCAAAAATAGCACAATTACTTCTTCAGCTTGGAAATCATATCATTTGAAACCAGGATAAGCTGCTTGGAACCATAGTGTGTTTTCACTTCACAAATATCACCTACCAGAGGAATGAAGATTGGGAGGGCATAGCTCAGGGTAAGGTATGTGGCAGAGCAGATCATTCTGGTTAGATCATGCAGTGGTTCCATGAATTTGATCAATTTTTTGGCTTTATCCCATTCAAGTAAGTTGATCTTACAATTTTTGGTATCTGATCTCTTTCAAAAGAGGTTTCATGTATTCTTCAGATTGTGAGCCCGTTTCATCATCAGGTAAGTCAAATTCCAGCATGTCTTGATTTTGAGAATTACCATACATGCTGATTTGTTGGCACTTTTGGATTGTTTTCAGAGTTTCCAACAGGTTTGAAACTGCTTGCAATGTTGATTTGATGACTAAACACAAGTGGACAGTCCATGGATGTGTTGCAGGACATTACCAAGATTCACATTTGCACCATTGGGCTGGCTGACAAGATTCAAAATCAAAATTGGATTTGGATCTAAGTTAATTTTGCTGTTTGGTTCAAAATCATATCCCAAGCCAAACGTCTTGAGGCCTTCCTTTGCTGAAAGTTTGATGGTATGGGCCATACAGCCCAAGAGATACATCTTGTGGTCAAATTGATGATTGGTGATCTCCCCAATTTGCTTGGCCATGGTGAGGTTGATTGATGTGTTGTTGGCCATCATGATGGATACTTTGTTGAGAAAACCAACCTTTCCAAGGGCACCACAAAAGACATCACCAAGGTTTGCTCTGGCATGTGATCCTAGACAATAAAATTGTTGGATCAATTTCTTAAAAAAAAAAAAAATGAAATGAACAAAATCAAAACTTACCAGATATTGTGGAAATTCCAATGGAAATCGTTTCAATTCAGAGTCAATAAGATGAGCTGTCATACCCAAGAAAGCCATGCATTTTTTGGGGACTTCCATGCATCAAAAGTAAAAGCAACCACTGGTGTGGTAGCATTTTATAAACACAGATTGGTAACCAGTTGTGACCTGCGCAATCAGCAATGAGTACAGACAGGCTCAGCAGTTAGGCAGCGCAAGGTGGCTCAACATGGGGACAGTACTGCAGGCTCAGCAGCAGCTACTGTGTGCCCAGATGGCTCAGGAATTGGGATTGGGGATTGATTTGCGGGTATGGAAGGCGCATTGAGTGGGTAGGGTAAGCAGGGGGGGCTCTGAGTAGGGCTTGGAGGGCGCCATGAGAAGGGAAAACCACATGGATCTTGATGGCAGCAGACAGATGGAGTTTGGGCAGCAACAGGTGGGTGGGTGGGGGGGGGGGGGGGGTTCTGAGTAGGGTGCAGTGCGTGCCATAAGAAGGACAAACTGGACAAATGTAGCAGAGCAAACACTTGGGAGGGGAGGATAGGGTTGGGTTAGGGTTTCTGTTTCTCAGGGTTCTTTCTGGTTGTTGTTGTGCTTGTACTTATGTTAGGGTGTGGGGAAGGGTACAATATCCTTCCCCACTGCCGGGCTAGGATGGAGGGGCATAACACCACAGAAGGAAGGAAGGAAGGAATACATTCATCATCTCTCTCTCTCTCTCTCTCTCTCTCTCTCTCTCTAAGGGCAAATCCCACTCCTTGGATACAATAGGACCAATAACTTCTTAACTTAAGGTCAACTTGGAGAGTACCAGTCTCTTGTTTTCACACTGGTATTTCTTCAAAAAAAAACCCCCCTTGATATGCACAAGGTGGGCAGTATAAAGATTGCAGACCTCATTTGATATGGATTTTTGATTTGGGAGCATTGAAGGGACAAGCAAATTGGTGAGAGTCAGGAGTTTGATGAAAGAAGAGCACCCCATAATCCAAAAATGGGAGGTTGGGATTGGCAATGAAATTGATTCAAGTCACAAAAGTAAGACTTAATATCTTTTCAATGCTTGTCCCTTTAATGAATCTGTCAATCATACTTTGTTGGTCAGAGATTTTGTGGGGATTATGGATCTTGTGAATTGGCATGTGATGCTCTCCTGTTAATTTGGTGCTTTTTATATTTATCTCAAAGGAGGATTTTACCATAGACATGACCACTTGAAATAGGGATGATAGACATAACTTTTTTTGTTGCTTCCTTTGTTGATGAAGTAGGACCCCACCTGGCTTTCAGCAGCATTTGAAGAAGGGTTAATGGTGGTTGTGGTTTTGTGGCTCCTTGAGGTTTTGACATTGTTGGTTGAAATGAGGTGGGTTGCCTTGTGTTTTTTGGGACCAGGAGGAGGTTGAGATGGATTCAGTGTCTTGTCAGAGTCAGAGTCAGTGTCAGTGTCAATGGTGATAGGGTGCTTTTTTGAGGCTACACGTGGTGTGAATGTAGAGATGGGAGGGAAGTGGGACTGAGAATGGTGTTTGAAATCAATGGGGGTGGTTGTGGGGGGGGGGTATTTAAGGTTGTCTGGTTGTCAAAGTGGGAAGGGAGAGCCTGGTGAGATGAGCTAACAGAAAACAAAGTGGATTTTACAAGACTAACACCAACAGTATGATTCAAACTTACACACCAATGATATGAATCAATCTTACCACAAGGATATTGAGATATGCCTGGCAACCTGGTAATTGTATCTGTCATACAAAAGGAGCAGACAGAGATAAAATAGGGATTTAGGTCAGTGAAAGGGAGTTTTGTTGATTGACCCAAGAGTGGTGGCATGAGGATGATCAAAACATACCTGAGAATGCCAAGCCTGATTCAAATTAGACTTGGTGTTTTTGATGGGGTTGTAGGGTAGGGCAGAAGCAAATTGAAATGAATGGGATGATAACTGAGTTGATGTTGGGGAGTTAAGGGGTGGTATGGGAGTTGACTCAAAGCTATGGAGGGTATAAGGGGGCATTTTGGTGAATGTGAAGGGTACTTGATATCGGACCCTCCGGGGTATTTATCCAATTTCTTGGGTATTGGGTCAGGCCTTCCAAAATGCGTAGCTGACCTTTGGGTATACCCGCGGGTCTCATCTCGGAATGGATTTTTGGGGTCGGGTATGCCTCGGGGCCCAGCCCTACCTCACAATACCCCGGGGGGTATCGGGGCCTCTTGGCCGGCCGTCCGGAGTCCCGCACCCTGGCTTAGGGATTTCTGAGGGAAGAAGAAGAAGAAGGAGAAGAAGAGAAAGAGAAAGAGAGAGAGAAAGAGAAAGAGAAAGAGAAAGAGAGAAAGAGAAAGAGAAAGATTAGAGGATCACCAAAGGATTCTCAAACTGAGGCGGATCCCCAACATCGAGATCGACAGAACTCACGAAGATCGAACAGGACCCGATCATCATCATCATCATCATCATCATCATCATCATCAGAGGCGCTAGAGAGACGACGGATTGCCCGACTGAAAATCGATCGAGCGATCATCGAGACGGATCGACGACGAGTGAGGATGATTCATGCGGTCTTAGTCTGTTGAGTATCTCCTCCATCCATCTACGCTCGAACTACCCCACGATTACAGAAAGATAAACGCCGTTAGGGTCCATTCATCCAAAGGCTTTGTCGAGCAGACGATCGGACCACTGACTCTAAAGGTGGGATGTGTTGTTGCTCACACGTACGTAATATGTCTACCGACTCGACCGACGGATGATGATCCACACCGGCCGACCGACCGACGGCTCAGTCAACAACGATGGAAAACCAAGGCTGAGCAAGTTTTACTCTCGATCATCCCCACCGGCACCGACACCGGTACCCGGACGGGCGGTACGACGACGATCCTCATCGACGGATGTGGATGCGGACGGGAAGCCATCCAAGCGGGACGCTCAGAAGAGGCCCAGCCGAGCGGAAGGCCCCGACGGCAGGAGATCCCAGGCCAGCCACGACCGATGGATAAGTTCTTGCTCTCCGTCGAACGCCAAGCACGAGTTCTTGCGCACCGTCTATCAGCTCATCGTCCACCACCATCACCATCACTCATCCTCCCCGCCGACGACGACGACGACGAGTGGTGGTCCGACGAGCAGTAGCACGACGACGGCGATGATGACGAACCTGATCGACTTGAACCCATCGATCCTCACCTCGATCGATCCCAGATCGACTTCGACTTGGACCACCTCCTCCTCCTCAGCTCCTCCCTCGACCCATCACCCTCCTCCCAGGCTCGAGTTCTTCGATCTACACCCCGACTACCTCACCCTCGACCTCTGCCTCGTCTATCGTAACTATGCCACCCTCTTCTTCGTCTTCCTCATCGATCGAGCCGAATCTCAACTCGGCATCCTCGATCTCATTCAAGTTGAGCCACTCCTCCCCCCCCCCCTCCCCCTTCGAGTGGTCCCTGTGTCTAGATCGATCGGACTCACCTCGGTCTCTCTCTGTTTAAGGTCTTCGTCGAGTCCCTCGATAGATGCTTCAAGAACGTCTGCGAACTCGATCTGATCTTCAACTACGATCGATTGGACTTACTCCTGAATCAGATCATCCTGGGTGGGATCGTCCTAGACACCTCGGTCGATTCGATCATCTCGAACTTTCGATCCCAACTCAAGATCTTAAACCAATCCTCACTATCCTCTTCATCGACTCCCTTCCGCCTCAACCCTTCCTCCGCCTTCTCTTCCTCTTAGTTCCAACCTCTCTCAATCCAGCCCCCGCCTGCCCCGCATTCAGAGCACCCTATCGCGAAACCGCAGATCAAGGGGGGGGGCGGGGGGGGTACTTGGGAGTTGTGCTTGCAAATTATAAGTATAGATGTATATATAACCACACGAAGAGCAACGGCATGGCTGTTGCCAAGACACATGATCCAAAACTAGTAGAGTGATGGTCGTCAAAAACAGACGACGCGGGTAAGTAGACGAGCCCCGAGAGAGAAAGTTGAAACAAGATACATCATCCTCCGCGTGTTTGATTGAAAAGTTGGGCTGGGAATGCTTAGGTGTACAACAACCATAGATCGGCTTCATCTTGGGTCTTGACAATCCGGTCGAGAGAGTAATGAGTACAATCATACGGCAGGTAATCCTCCGATCTCGTTGAAGAGGGGTAAAAGAAACAAAAAAAATGTGGGGGGGAGAAACCCTCCCAAGGGATGCTAGCTAGTCAGCAAGAGTGGAGAGGTCGGAGGAGAGCGGGATCGGAGTGGTGCTAGAGGCTTGCTTGGAAGCGATCGAAGGTGATGACTGGAAGAAGTCTAGGAGGAGGTCCTCGATCGAAAGTGTCCGAGTGAGTCGGGCAAGCAGGAGGTGTTGAGGGTCTTGGTGCTGATCGCGAGGGAGGCCCGAGCTCTCAGGATAGGGCGTAACCTAAGACCTTGACCGCCAGGGCTCTGAGGATCGCGTGCCTCTGGTTCACCTCGAGGCTCGAGAAGACCTCGTAGACCGAGCGACCGTGAGTGTCACGAACGGCACCTAGTCGATGACCGGCCATCGTCCCGATCGCCATCCCGGGTAGATTGCCGATGATGAACCCTAACGTCCCACCGGAGGCCGCTCCCAAGTACTTCCATCGATTCCCCCCCCTCGCATCCGTCCTCGTCCGTTCGATCTCCGGTCTCAGTAAATCTTCAACTGATCAGAGTCGTCGTAGTCGTATTAGTAGTAGTGATGATGATGACGAACGTGTAGATTTCCAAGATCGAAGGTAGCGTGAGTCAAAGGGTCGAGAGGAGTTCCAAGCTGGTCGATCGACCCGCTTTTGGATCTTACAGAGCTAGCCAGACACACACACACATACACACACGACTTACAAACGTCGGCAAACGTCGCCTCGGGATCCGGTCTTCCATCCGATGAGTGAGGAGGTTGACGGGATGAGGAAGAGGAAGGATTGTTGTTGGAGAGGTTGAAGAGGAAGGATTTCAAGAACTTGAGTCGATCCGAGGGGGAGTGCTGATGATCAGGTTCTTGATGTATCCGTGGATCTTGGGATCCATCCGGCTCACCGGGCGATCGATTCAGTTGATTGGCCAGGATCTCATCGTACTCCTGACGACGTCTCGGATCAGAGAGAACGTAGTATGCATCGGCTACTCTTTGAAAGTCTTCCTATCGTCATCATCATGGTTTTTTTTTGTTGGTGGGGGGAAGAGTGATGAGAAAGAGAGAAGAAGATGAAGAGGTGGATAAGTTTATAGAAGAACATGAGACGAGTGTTTCTATTTTTTTTTTTTTTTTTTTTTTTTTTTTTTTTTTTTTGAACGCTTTCTGTGGATCGGAGAAGGAGGTTGAAGAGGAAGGGGGGAAGGGATGCTCAACTGTGGCTCGTCGACGTTCTGATTCGCTAAAGTTAGGGTTTCGGTCCGGATGAGTTAACTATGGATAACGTTGAATCGTTGAAGCGAATCGGGTGGATCGAGTGATGATCGGATGATGAGATCACCAGGGGAGTAACGAGAAATTTTTTTCCGGTAAGATTCATGCTTTTATGTTTATTCGCGAAGGGGACGGGGGGGGGGGGGGGTGGAGGGGTATTTTGAGGATGTAAGAGTGACATGGACGAGAAGGTCGAAGGGATAGAGAGATCAAAGGCTCAATGACCAGAGCTTTCTCCCTCAGTCCACAAGACCTCCCCGGTGGTGAAAGAGGATAAGAGAGGTTGTTCTTGGAGATCGGATGACTGGAGTGATTCAAACAAGAGTTGGGAGATAGTGGAGAGAAGGATCGATGGAGGAGAGTGAAGGATGAGAGAGGACCGAACCAAGGAGGCACGTTTATAAGCGGTTCGAATGACTTGAATCGATAGGTTTGGATCAAAGTCTAAGGATAAGACTTGCTGATGAGATTCGATCGAGGTTATTGGCAAGTTCAGGATGATGTAGGCAGACCCAGTCGGAAATCGTCGATCGATAGGAGAGCATCCCGGCAAAAAAGAAGGGAGGAGGAGGAGGAGGAGAGGGAGATGGGTTAGTAGATGGTAAAGAAAGGGGAGCAGAGGGACGATCGACACGAGTTTGGATTCGTGAGTTGAGTTGGTGATGTCGATCTAGCTTGGAGGAGGTGGTGGATGTGAGAGGATGAAAGAAGAGAATGCGAGAGACGTACGTACATAATAGTTTGGGATCATGATCGATTAGGGGCGATTGAATCGAGTTTGAATTTAAGAGATCTGAGGGAAGAGGGGAAGGGGAGGGGTGGTGAGATTGAAGATGGGAGGGAGATCGAAGGTCAGAGGATCAAGGATTGCAAGATAGATGATCATCAGGATCTCAGTGGAGAAGAAGTCTGATCGATGATGAATTGACTTACTGACAGCTTTCGAGGAGACCGAGGAGAAGGAGAAGGAGAAGGAGAAGGAGAAGGAGAAGGAGAAGGAGAAGAACGACGATTGAGGAACAGAACAAGATAGGAGAGCAGAGAATCGAGTAGGAAACTCACACCCCGGGGGACTGAGACTGGGGCACATCAAGCACGGCGAGAGGGAGGAGGAAGAAGGCTTGAGAGCTTGAGGATCAACAAACCATACTTGGGGGAAAGAGTATCGATCCAATAAGAACCAAGGAGCTAGTCTGAAGTATCGAAAGACAACCATAATCCCCCCCCCCCCAAACAAAAAAAAAAAAAAAAAAAAAAAATGATAAGCAGTTTTGGAGGAACAAGAAGGAAGAGAAAAATCATCAAACGGCAGACGACCAAAAGAGAAAGAAGAAAAAAAAAAACCAAAAACCGAAAATACTCAATGAATCAAAAAAAGTTTGAAAGTGAAAGTATTCTAAATAGAGTTCATTCAAAAAATCGATCAAAAGGAAGGGTTTAAGGTCAAAATCACTTTTCACAGATTAATAAGAAAAAATTAACTTCATCTTTGGTTTGATTCAAAATAAAAAAAAAGGGGGGGCGGATGAGTTGATCAATCCAAAAAAAAATTGTTTTGATGGATGAATTTAAATGGAGTTTTAGAGATGTCTGATCCAAAAACCCAAAAGTAATCCACTTCCTTTTTTTTTTTCTCTCAACATCATCAATGATAGTCATGAAAGAGTTGATTGCTATCAACTTGATCTGTTTCAAAGCTTTTTTAATCCATGGAGGTGGTGGTGGTGGGGGAGGGGGAGGGGGATGATGCTCATTTCAACCTCCCATGCCAACCTTTGAGATAGATTTGAGGACTAAGCCTGCAGCCCCTGATCAACTGATTCAAAAACCACCACCCAGGATAAAAAAAAAAACTTGGAATTCAGTCTGGTTTTATAAAATCCATGGTGGTCATTTGAAGTGGTGAGTTTCAATCACTTCTTTGGGATCACAGATCATCTTTTGTCAATGGCATGGTCATCCCTTGATTTTTTTATTTTTATTTTTTTTATCCTTGTTTTATATCTTGTTTCTATTTATTAGTTTATTAATCTTTATTCTAAACCTTTATTCTTATTAGGGTGTATCAGACTTATCAAACCCCCCCAGCTTTGTAATGGTGGATTTCAGTGAAATACCCTAGTTTCAAACACACCATTAAAATTAAATTTAATTAAACCCACTCATTTCACATCAGATGTGTCAGAGTCACCAGAAAATAAATGGGTTTTTTTTCAACTAGAGTATATAAAATAAAGTTTCATGAAACATACAACACATGTTACACCACACCATCCACTGCTTGCTTCCCACTTCCTTCCATCTACAACCTCATTGGATATACCATCCCTTTCCTCTTCATCTGAACATTGCTACTTCCCACTTTCAACCTCACCAATATATAAATCAATCTTAATCTTGAAATTGAGACTTCCCACCTCCAACCTCATCAGACTCATCACTTCATTTCAATCATCAACACATCACACTTTCACTCATCACTTGATCTCTCTTCCACTTTCAAATTGGTGCCTTGGTAAACCTCCGATTTCAAACATGCCAAGAGAACCTCCTCAAGGAACTCAATGGCCAACAGCTTGAAAACACTCAAACCTCCTCTGCCAGCTGATTCCAAATGTTGTAATCAACTCAAAAGTGCCAACAATCTCATCCTTGTCAACTGGCTGAAAATTCCTTCCAACTACAATGCCTTTTTTTAAATCTGACAACAAACCTTGCATTGGAAAACCTCCATCTTTGAAGTTCAATGGTCATCTACCATTGGCCAATGGGCTGAAGAAGATAACCAAAGGTAGGATTTATCTATCATTGAAACAGATGAGCAAGCAATTCAATAAATTTTGGCCCAAGTATAAAAACTCCCACTCCATATAAATATCAACCCGATTTAGTCCCACTGATGCTCATAAACCCAAAGGGATCAACTTTTTAGCTGATAAACTGGACTCCATCTCTACTTTTCATGTTAGAATAGATGAAATGTTCAGAAAGAAGTTTAAAATCAACCCTCTGACTGATTTTGATGCTCAACTATCCAGCTCTAATAATTCTGAGGAGATGGTAGCCAGTCATCAGCCAACTGATGGGGATGATGAGGAAACCTTTATTGAGGAACCAAAACTTGTTGAGGAACCCTTGGAGTGACCAGAATCTGGATCCAAGTAAGAAATCCCAACAATAACAGGTCTAATGGGGTCCACATCCTCATAAATGATCCATCTTAACTGATTTTTTTTTTTTTTTTTTTTTTTTTTTTTTTTTTTTGGTGGACTTAGACAAAAAAAAGAACCATAACTTCCAAACCACCCACCTCACCCCGCCAAACAACTGGTCCACTCCTGCCTCCTCCTCACCTAACCACCTCACCCACCACCACCCCCCTCATCATCCACCTCCACCTCCAAGTTCACCCAGTCATCCTCTTCCTTATCCAGGTCCCCTTGTTCTTTGCTCAGCTCCCAAGCTAAGCCCCTCCCCTCCTCCTCCATAATTCATTGGTGCTGACCTACCCCCTCCTCCTCCTCCTTTTAGAAGCCTTCATTGTTCCTTGCTTGGCAACTCTGGTAAGCACCCCCCCTGCTCCTCCTCCTCCCCTTCATCCCCCTCCTCCTTATCTCCTTCATCCCACTCCTCCTCCTTTTCAATTGATTTTCAAGAAAAAAGTTGATTGCTTGCCATTTGATAAATTGATTGACCAGAAAGAAAACAATCAATCAACAAGGAGGAGGAGGGGGATGATGTCCTGCCCCCCCCTTCACCTCCTCCTCCTCCCAATCAAATGGGGGTAAAACAAAAATTTTCTTGCCAATTGACTGACAATGAGGAGGTGGGGGATGATTTTCTTCCCCCCCTTCAACTCCTCCTCCTCCTCCTTGATGATTACAAGGTGACCAACTTTTTTTTTTTTTTTTTTTTTTTTTTTTTTTTTGGTAGGAGAATTCACTGGTATTGTTTTTTTTATTTTCTATGTTTGTTGATCATCTATGTTGATTATACCAGACTAATAAATGTTTTTTTTGGATTCCATGCAATGAAACACACGTTTCCACCCCTTGCTCCATCTACAAATCCAATTTTTCCTGCTGTCCAATTCTTCTCCCACCAAATTAAAAATTCCAAACAATTAATTGAATCCTTTCTTGATCCTCACCTCAATTGAATTATTCTGATGGGAGGGAGCAAGATGGGAGGAAATGATTTGATAAGCATACAAAGATGTGGGAATAATAGGGCTTGTCAGAAAAAGAGGGCTCAAGTCCAAGATTCTGAAATCTCTTTGGAGATTGAAGAAGGAGGGATCAATGAACAGTTTTTGTGGTCAGAGAAAAAAATATGGCTGTTGGATCTGTATCCAGCCATCACTTCTGAAAAGAGAAAAACTTGTCAAAAACCCTTGCCTAAAGAGTTTGAACAGGCCAAACTGAAGATCAAATGGTTCCATTTATTATCCTCTTGAAAATAATTTGTTCATAATCAATCCAATCATAAGGCTCTGTTTTCAATAATCAAATTTGTCCCTTTGAATAAAATCTCTGAGCAAGATAAGAAGGACTCAACTCAGTCACAAAATTCCTTCACCAATCCAAAAATTTTGTCAACACGTTTGGTCCCCCAAGATCTTGGGGTGGGAAAATGTGGGCAATTGGATGACAAAAATCAATGCACCCTTCTGAAATTTTTTGATGCTGTTTGAAGAAAGAAGCTATTCAATCTTCCCCCCAGGAGTTTAAATTTTTGAACCTTAGGTCTGATAATGTGTCACAAACTTTAGGCCAAATGTTCAGAAAATTAGCCAGACTGGTACACAATTTCAACCAAGAAACCATGCTGGACAACAATATCCCCTCTTTCTCTTCATTGGAATTTGGATCCAGGCTCAATCCTTTTGACTGCACCCCCCACAAAACCTTTACTTCAAATTCCTTCTACAATTCTCCACACATTGACAAAGGTGAAATCTCTTCCTATTCATTTCTACTGATGGTTCCAACCAAAAAATCAAATGGAAAATTATTGACAAAAAGGACAAATATCAAGTATCTAATGGCAAATTCATTTTTCCTGACTTGGGTTTTGGAATTTATTTCAAAGAAAAAGGTATTTTAAAAATGGTTTGGGCAGCAAACAAGTACAAACACTTTACTTTTCCTTCTGTGGAGACTGCCACCCATACTAGGATGGCTATGTCTTTGAAAATTAATAAGACCACTCTAAAGACTTGCAAAGACTTTAAAAGCGGTCAAATATATTCTATATCAAAAAATGTAAATAAAAATAAAATAAAAAAATTCATTGGTGGGGTTGAAAATAGGCTCAAACATTGTTGTATTTGAATTTTTTTTTTTATTTTTAGAATTTTTATCAAAGCAAATATTTTACAAGCAAAGCAATCAAGCAATTTCCTTCATTTCATCAACAGTTCTACTGCTACCAATACATGAAATGTCTACCACTAAACTATCTTTTTTTTCTGTGGCTAGCCTTTCCCTCTACTTTTGGAGTTGGTCTCTCTCTTGATCCTTCTAATTTTCCTCTTTTTGAAACTCAAGCTCAGCCTGTTTCATTTTCCACTCAGCATCCAACTTTTGTTTATGAGCCAAACTCTAAGCTTTTGAAAATCCATAGCCAGTTGACAATCCCACTTCTCCTTTTCAAATTCAATTTTTTCAGATTTAATTTGTGATTTCACTGTTTTTTGGAGGGGAATAGGAATTATCTTGATTTTGAAAGCAAGGAGAATCCAATGCACTTACTTGAATCTTGCTTCTCCATGATATCCTCAAAGCCAGAAAAATTTGAAGTGTTTCTCCTCTTTTGAAAGATATTGGGGTTGATGTTGATAGAATTTGAGGCCTTTTTCTTTCCCTTTGGAGAGGAGGTTTTTGTGGGAACATCATTGCTCTCATTTGAAGGGGATGTGGGAGGCCCCATTGGCTTGAGTGTTTGACCATTCAGGAACAGATGAGCCTGTTTTTTTACAATCTAAATCAGTCAGGCTTTACCAGACAGAAGAAAAAAGAACTTGGTTCCTTAATTTAGAAGATGTTGATGGTAGTGGGGATACAGGAATAAATTGCTCCTCATTGGCAAAAATGTTAAGTTCTTCCACCCCAGGAAGAGAGCAATCCAAAGAGGGAAGTGAGGGGTCCAAGGAAGGGTTAGAATTGTTGATCAATGCTGATATAAACGTGATTGGAGCTGGTTCTGTTGTAATATCCTCCTCCACGTCAGATTGGGGCCACTCGTAGGTTTCATTGGGATCATCATTGCTAGGATGAGCATCCACAGCCAGGTCCTCAGCATCAACTGAATCTGATTGTTGGGAATCAAAAGGGGCTAAATGGGTTATATTGGCCTTCTTTCGAAATATTTCATACATTTGAATATAAAAAGGACAAATGGAGTCCAAATTATCAACCACCAAGTTAATTCCCTTTGCTTTATTACAGTTTGTAATACCAAAGCCAGTGGAGATTGACATTGATTGGGATATTTTTTTCATTTATTCAATAGTTCTTGAATTGCTCCTGCATCTGTTTGGATGAAAGATCCAGCCTACCTTTGGTTTCATTCTTCAGCTCATTGGCCATCAGGAGATAACCATAAAACTTAAAGGACTGTCAAGCTTTGCACTTAGGGATTATTGTCTTCATCACTTTGACATGCCCTCTCCTCAGTACCATCTACCTCAGCCTAAAAGCGTGACACAAATAAAAGCACAAAATCAATGGTGCAATCCGCTATCTCCTCTGGCTCGCGCTGACCTTCCAATCTTGGCGACCAACTCAGTATATACTTGCAAACTTTGCGGTTAACTCCATACCGGTCGGCCATCCATTATGAGATCCAATCTCCTTCCCTGGCCAATCAACAGCCTTGGACTTCCATCTTTGGTCATGCATTGTTTGTTAGTTTGAATCTACGTCTAACTAAGCCATCACTACTGTACAGTTCGCAATTGGACTAGTCCCTACCCTGCATACACTATTACCTCTCATTCGCATTACCTTCAACGTCACTCGCTCCTGTCCCAATTTGTCATACAATTGTACGCTCAGATTCTATTGTCTTGCACTTACGCTATGACCTTGGATCTATACCACTGCTTCATTTCCTATCCCGTTCCTGTCATTCATTGCCTCACCGCTTCAACTGTAGTTAGCTCATCACCAGGTTGTATCTAGTCACTTTGGATTACCTTATAAGGGCTATCCCCTTGCCTGATGATTGTCTCCTCAGTTAGTTAATTTCATACATTCTTGCATTTTGCTACAACCTAGTTATCACATTGGACTCAGGTTGAGTTTCCTTCCTTGGAACACATTCCATCCCTCTTGCCGTTTGTTGAGTGGCATAACCAAGTTCTCACTTTGCAACTGAGTCTTGCTATTTGCACTTGCCCTTGCACTTGGCATTCCTTTGCGCTCACAATCATCTAAGAATTGCCCTATAGTACGTGGGGTGGTTGTGTGACAGTAAATTGACTAAATCAACTAATCTATGGTAGCCTGCCAACCTATATTAGACTTCTTTTTTCTCAATGTCACGTACTTGCTCAACCGGGAACGCTTCCCTTGCCCCTTACAATGATGAGATTCATTGGGTAGGGAGAACCAGCTCTCCTTGGGCCCAACAACCCTTAGATCCAGTTCCTCCTTCCAAATTGCCATCTGTTGAACCTCTCAATGATCCTTGGGCTCCTTCACAGGATGCTCCTATGGACCCTCTCGCGGAATTTGCAGACTCCAACCATCCTTCCAATGAAACCTTGACTTGTGGTAGACCAGGGGTTTGCACTACTGCTCCCAAGCCTGATGCTCCAACCCTGCTTTTGACATTGATCCAGGCCCTCACTCATGGTGCCCAGCAATCTAGTCCAAGTACTCCTAGCTTTTGCACTCCGGGCATGAAACAACCCAATCACTTCACGGGAGAACATCCTCATAAGCTTAGATCCTACCTACAGTCTTGTAAAATCATCTTTTCAAATGAATCCAACAATTTCCCTTCCAATAGACATAAAGTTATGTATGCTTTGTCCTTCTTAGGAGGTAGAGCCTTGCAGTGGTTCAAACTGTACCTCAAACTTTTGTCCAACAAAAGTCCCACTTGTATTCTCAACAACTGGGACAGGTTTGAGCAACAACTTTTCACCCTGTTTGGCGATCCCAATGAAGTTTGAAACACCAAATACAAACTTAATAGTTTAGTTATGAAGGAGAATAGTAGAGCTTCCGTTTATATTTCTCATTTTCGAACCTTGCAGTCTCACATCCAGTGGAATGAGGCTGCTCTTCTATTCCATTTCCAAAAGGGTCTACCGGCACGCTTAATTGAACAGCTCGCAGTTGGGGGTCATCAGACAACCTTGCTTCAGCAGCTAATCGATCGAGTGATTGAGCTTGATAATGGCTATCATGACAAAAATTGCTCTCGGCGAAACGACCATGGACCGTCCACCTTGGCTTCAAGGGCGGAAAACTCTTCAAAGCAAAACACGAGGAACCCAAAACCATCCAAACCAACCCCAACTTTGAACTCCAACTCAAAAGGGAAAGCTGTTGCCAAAACTCCGAATTTCTTGGACAAAGAAACCAGGATGCTTCAAAACAAGAAATGGCTACAAAGGGAAAAGAATGGGCTGTGTATGTATTGTGGAGGAAAACATGATTTTGACAGCTGTGCAAAGCGGTTAGCGCGTGAAGCGGCTAAGCAGTCAAAAAATTAGCTTGTAGTTTTTCTGATACTCGCAAGGAAAACTACACATTATCTAAATCACCGCAAGGAAATCTTTGCACTTGCGAGTCACTAGGTGCTTCAAGTTCAAGATTTATCCTATTCCATTCTGACAACAATCCTTATCAAGTATTACTTGATTCCGGCGCTAATGTTTCCTTCATCAGTGAATCTTTTGCCACTTCCAAAAATCTTACCCATTCCAAGATAGATAAATTTCTTATCTATTTAGTAAGTAGTGCAACTGAACCGTCTTATTGGGTTTCCCAAAAGGCAAAATGGACCTTTGCATTCTCCAATTTCCCCAGCTTTGAATGGGATTTATTTGTCTTGGCTATACCCGGAATGGATGATACCATTCTAGGCCATGATTTCCTAATTTACTGGAATCCGGATGTGAATTGGCAAGAAGGAGTAATTAAACTTTGAACCTTGCACCCCCAGAACGCTAATTTTTCTGTCAAACAGGAATTAAACAGCCTACCTGACACTGTCATTGAGTTGGATGACACTTTTACGCAGGAGATTTGCAATATCCTGACCTTCATTCCCAATTTCCCTCTTCAGATTTAGGAGCCATTGCTTACCTATACAGCTTACCTCTTTCCTTTTCCTTCAAAGAGAAACAGACACCCACCAAATGATGTATCTTGAGCTCCCTAATCCTCTTGCACCATGCGAGAACCTCAAATCCGGTGCTCAAAGATGACAAGATTGAAGATTTAGAAATCATTCGAGAGTCTTTACCTTCAGTTTATCATGACTTTGCTGACGTCTTTTCAGCTGCAAGAGCAGATAAACTGCCTCCATCCCGTTCTTACAATCACAAGATTGAACTTACTGGCCCACCTCCAGCACCTGGACCAGTCTACTCTCTCTTGACGCAAGAATCAATTGCGCTTCAAGACTACATTGCGGAAAATGTAGCAAAAGGATTTCTTCAATCAAGCAATTCAAATACCGGTTCACCTGTCCTGTTTGTTCCAAAAAAGGACAGTGGACTTTGCCTTTGTGTTGACTACAGGAAACTGAACCAGGTAATCCGGAAGAATGCCTATCCAGTACTGCCTATGTCACATCTCCTCACCCTCTTCCATGGAGCTGCTTATTTCTCAAAGTTAGACCTTCAAGGTGCCTATAACCTAATTCACATTATGAAAGGTCATGAGTATTTGACCACGATGAGAACCCGGTTCGGCAGTTATGAGTATACCGTCATGCCTTTTGGCCTCTGTAACGCTCCTTCCACTTTTCAACATTTTGTCAATGACATTTTCTCCAATCTCATAGGTAAATACCTTGTGGTATATCTAGATGATATACTAGTCTACTCAAGGAACCTTGAATATCACATTGCACATGTGCAAGAGGTGCTGCAGCGACTTTGCAAGAATGAACTGTTTGCAAAAGCCTCTAAGTGCAAATTCCATTCCTCTTCCCTTTGGTTTCTAGGTATTGTAGTCTTGCAGCAAGGACTATCAATGGACCCAGCCAAAGGCAAACGCATATTGTACTGGCCCTCACCTTCTTCCGTTAAATCCCTTCAAGTTTTCCTTGGTTTAAGTAATTTTTATAGGAGGTTCATTGAGCGTTACACCGAGAAAACCGTGAATCTTACTAACCTTCTTCAAAAAGACACTCCTTTTTTTTTTACCAAACAGGCTGCTTTGGAGTTCAAAGATCTGAAGAAAGCATTCACCACTGCTCCAATACTTGATCACTTCAATGAGCTGGCTTGCACTATTGTCAAAACAGACACAAGCAACTATGCAATCGCAGAAGTAATCTCTCAGTTCTCCTCCTCCACTTCTCTCTTTCACCCTGTAGCTTTTGAGTCTTGCAAGTTGCTTGCTGCGGAGCTTAACTATAAGATTTTTGAAAAGGAACTTCTTGCAATTGTTTATTGCTTAAAGAAATGGTGTTCATACATTTTGAGACTTAGAGAATCCTTTGAGGTTTTAACTGATCATAATTCTTTAAAGTATTTCATGAGCTCAAAAGTCCTCACACGTAGACAGGCACAATGGGCCAAATACCTCCCCGAGTTCAACTTTAAAATCACGTACCGCCCTGGGAAACAAGCGTTAGTCCCTGATGCTTTATCACGTTGGGATGACGTTTACCCAGGGGGGGGGAGCACCTTTGCCAAAAACAACCCTGAAAACATTAGGACACTCTTCTCAACCAAATCTGCCCAACTCAGTTCAATCATTGCTCACTTACAAGATTTGGCTTCCAAACTCCAACAAGCTCAACACAACGACCCCAAGTGCATTTAACTTTGCAAGAGTGCAAAATTATTAGATAGTAGTTACAGTATTGATGATAATGACTTCTTAGTCTATGATAATCGTATAGTAGTACCAGATAATTCTTGCATTAAGTTAGATATCTTCAAGTCACGGCACGACTCTCTGCTTGCTGGTCATCATGGGCAGTATAAAACCTACCAATTGATTGCACAAGACTTCTACTGGCCTGGTATGACCAAAGAAGCAAAAGACTATGTTAGTGCGTGCTATGATTTCAATCGTAACAAGTCCTTGAATCACCGGAAGTATGGGCTGCTCCAGCCACTTCCAATTCCGCCTCATCCTTGGCACTCGCTTTCTATGGATTTCATATCTCAATTACCTTCTTCTAGTGGATATGATGCTATTCTAGTAGTAGTAGATTGCTTCTCAAAGATGGCTTTATTTCTTCGCAGTAATGTGACGGCCTCTTCAGAAGACTTAGCTAACTTTTTCATAGAATATGTATTTTTGAAACATGGTCTCCCAGATAATATAGTTAGTGATCCTGGATCTCTGTTTGTCTTGAGCTTCTGGACCTTGCTATGCAAACATTTGAAGATAACTCACAATTTATCAACGGCGTACCACCCAGAAACGGACGGGCAAACCAAGCGTGTTAATCAGATTCTCAAACAATATCTTTGAATGTATATCACCTATCAACAAGACAACTGGTTGCAATGGCTCCCACTAGCCAAGTTTGCCTACAACAACTCCATTCATTCCTCCACCGAACAGTTGCCCTTCCAACTCTTTATGGTAGGAACCCAACTTTCTCTTCCCTTCATGTAGCACCTTCTCAACCTGCTACCGATTACCTTGAACAAATTCAATGCCTTCAATCGCAACTTAAAACCAACCTCAAAGAAGCGAACAAGCGCTATAAGGAGCAAGCAGACCAATCTCGCACTTTGGCTCCAACCTTTGCAGTAGGAGATCAAGTATGGCTCAATGCTTGCAACATTTGCAGCACTTGCCCAACTTGCAAACTCTCCAAAAGAAAGCTTGGCCCCTTTAAAGTAGAATCAGTCATCTCCCCTAACGCCTTTAAACTTACTTTACCTGCAAAATGGCAAGGTATCCACCTGGTCTTTCATGTGTCTCTCCTAGAGCCAGCTCGAGTCCTATACCCGGGCAAGACTCATCCCCCTCCTGAACCGGTCATTGTCCTTGATCACCAAGAGTGGGAAGTAAGCCGTATTCTGGATTCCAGGTTACGCAAAGGAAAACTTCAATACCTTGTTGAATGGTCTGGCTTCCAGTCCAACAAAGATCACACCTTGTGGGAACCAGCCCATCACCTTTGCAATTCACCCAACCTGATTCAAGACTTCCATGTGAGATACCCTTGCAAACCTCGACAATCATAATTCTATCCCATCCAATTCCATTCCATTCCATTCCACATTTCATCCCATCCAATCCCATTCCATTCCATTCCACATTTTATCTTATCCAATCCCATTTCATCTCACATTCTATCTCATCCAATCCTATTCCATTCCATATTCCATCTCATCTAATCCCATTTTATTTCACACCATCATTCCATCAGTTAAATCATCCATCTCACCGTTTTATTCCTTTTTCTCATTTCCATTTCATTTTTACTAAATAAAACCTCATTCCTTATTATTAAAAAAAAAAAAAAAATAATAATAATAATATTTCTATTTATAATAAAAAAAAAGAAAGAAAGAAAAATATATATATTTATAATTACAAATTTTATTTTACTTCTTTCTCCGCATCCTCCCAATTTGCCGTCAATTCCGCAACCATGGATCAAAAAGTATCCAGATCTTCATTGTTGATTAGTGCGGACATTCTTTGGAGAACTAGCACTTCTGTTACAATGTGCCTCTCAAAGATCTCCTTGCACCTTGCAATCCAAGCTTGCTTTGGCCAAGCATTCCATCCACCTTCCTCCAAGAGCTCTTCATACGCTCTCTTCCTTTGGCCTCCCAACTTGCCTTCTCCAATATTGTCTGTCAGCCACCTTGCATCCGTTTTGATCGGCCCTACGACTTGCACCGGATCCGTTTTGCCTTGGCCTTCCATTTCTTCCGTTCCATCCACTCCATCCCTTCCATCTCCTTCATTTCCTTCCCCCAATTCATCCGCTCCTTCTCTCCCTCCATTTCCGTTTCCTCCATTTCCCAATTCTCCTTCCGCTTTGTTTCCTTCCTCCTCCCTTGCTTCCTCGGTTATAATTCCTACCGGTTCCGCACCGGACACTTTGCCTCGCACCTCAGCATTTATCTGGGCCCCCAGGAGTTCAGTCGGTGGTCCCCAGTAAGGTGGTGGTGGTGGTGGTGTGTTTGTAGTATATCTTTGGAAACGAGGCAACACTAGCAAAACAAGCAAAATTAGTTATTATTTTAGGATCATTAGTCAGTCCAGATTAGTACTTACCAGGAACTTGAGTCCCCAAGTATTTGATCTCTGGAAACAGTGGTAACTCGTAGTTAACCCTTGGCACGGACCTATGACTTTGCATCTCCCTCAACGATTCCGCAGGACCCTCACCAGACAACTCGAAATTTATAGGGAAGTTACATGCCACTTTGCAAAGGCAACATTGTTTGCACTTGCCTTGAAGGCCTTGGACGGCAGTACTAGGGATACATTGCTTGCTGCGGCAAATAAATTTTTTGCAACGGCAGGACGACAATGACAACATTTTATATAAATTATAAATCTATTGAGTAATAAATTAAATAATGTATAAGGGTATACAGTAATAATTAATGACTTGAAATCAATGGGAAAATTTACCTGAACGCTTGCAGGAGCTTGCGTCTTTATACCTGGGCAAATGTCACGCTTTGCACTTAGGGATTATTGTCTTCATCACTTCAACATGCCCTCTCCTCAGTACCATCTACCTCAGTCTAAAAGCGTGACACAAATAAAAGCACAACATCAATGGTGCAATCTGCTATTTCCTCTGGCTTGCGCTGACCTTCCAATCTTGGCAAACAACTCAGTATATACTTGCGAACTTTGCGGTTAACTCCATACCGGTTGGCCATCCATTATGAGATCCAATCTCCTTCCCTGGCCAATCAACAGCCTTGGACTTCCATCTTTGGTCATGCATTGTTCTTTAGTTTGCATCTACGTCTAACTAAGCCATCACTACTGTACAGTTTGCAATTGGACTAGTCCCTACCCTGCATACACTATTACCTCTCATTTGCATTACCTTCAACGTCACTCGCTCCTGTCCCAATTTGTCATACAATGGTACGCTCAGATTCTATTGTCTTGCACTTACGCTATGACCTTGGATCTATACCACTGCTTCATTTCCTATCCCGTTCCTGTCATTCATTGCCTCACCGCTTCAACTGTAGTTATCTCATCACCAGGTTGTATCTAGTCACTTTGGATTACCTTATAAGGGCTATCCCCTTGCCTGATGATTGTCTCCTCAGTTAGTTAATTTCATACGTTCTTGCATTTTGCTACAACGTAGTTATCACATCGGACTCAGGTTGAGTTTCCTTCTTTGGAACACATTCCATCCCTCTCGCCGTTTGTTGAGTGGCATAACCAAGTTCGCACTTTGCAACTGAGTCTCGCTATTTGCACTTGCCCTCGCACTTGGCATTCCTTTGCACTCAAGATCATCTAAGAATTGCCCTATAGTACGTGGGGTGGTTGTGTGACAAGGACAGAGGTTGGCCAACTCCTGTTTCATTGTCAGATCCAAAGAAAGCTTCATAGTTGGAGGGAATTTTGAGCCAGTTTACCAGGATGATGAGAATAGCTCTCTTGAGCTGAATTGAGCCTTTGGAAGCTGATGGGGGAGGATTGTTGGATGCTGAGTTTCTGGGGGATCTTTGCTTTGGTCCATTGGATGTTTTAGTACACTTCCAGAGGGAGGATTGCTGAGGGGCCATTTAAAAAGAGTAAGAGGGATGAAGGGATGAAGAAATGAAGCAATGAAGTGATGAAGGGATGTGTTGAAAGCTGGGATGAAGTGATGAAGCAATGAAGTAATGAGAGTTAGGATGTGATGAAAGCGGGGATGATGTGATGAAAGCGGGGATGATGTGATGAAGTGATGAGAGGATGGATGTGATGGAAGAAATAATGTGATGAGGTTGATGAAGCAATGAGAGCATTAAAGTGGTGAGAGTGATGAATTGATGAGGGGATGAGAGTGATGAAGCAAAGAGGATAGGAAGAGATGAGAGTGATGAAGTGACAAGAGGGATAAAGCAATGAGACTTAGGATGTGATGAAAGTGAGAAAGTGATGAGAGTGATGAAGCAATGAGAGGGATCAAGAAATGAGATTTATGAAGTAATGAGGATAGCAATGAAGAGATGAGGAACAATGAGTCAATTTTTTTGGATGAGGTTGGAGGTAGAATTTTTCCAATGAGGTCAGAGGTTAAAACCAGGGGTGATGATGTGGAATGATGAGTTGAGGTGGTAAAAGCCTTTAAGTACTTTATTTGATAAAACCCATTCATTTTCAGGTTACTCTGACACATCTGATGTGAAATAAGTGGGTTTTGTTGATTTTTAATGGTGGGTTTGAAATGGCAGATTTGGGTTGAACCCGCCATTAAAAAATGGTGGGTTTGCTAAAATTTAATACATCCTATTGTTGTGATCTTCCTCATGATTGAGAAATTCTATGTTTGATTTTCAAATTATTGAGACCCCTCTCATTAAAAATTTATATGTTTCATTTTGAAATCATTTTTTAAATTTGGCACAAAGCCATCTACAGTTCATCAGAAAAGTTAAAAAATAAGTGTTTTTTTCATCTTTTCTCTATTATTTTTTGTACTTGACGGATTTTTTGTTTGGAAATTTTTGGATAATTTATTTATTACAATTTAATATGTGAATTCAAATTTTAACTATTGTTTTTTTATGTTTGTAAAGATAATATTTAAATTCTGTTAGGAATCTCAAATTCTATGCAAAGAAATAATTCTTTGTTATTTATTGGCTCATTCTTGCACTTGATGCAGTTGATTTTTTAGCTTGAAACTCTATTTGAATTCCTCTCATTAAATAGTCTTGATTCTCATTTTGATATTTTGTTTTATTGTTTGAAAAAATATATTCAGATTTCATGATAAATATAATTTTTTCTTCAAGGACATAAATTTTTGATTTTATCATTATTATTATGTTACTGAATCAATTCTTTTTTTGAATATTTCAGATTATTTTCATTCTTCTCATAAAATAGGAATATTTTAAGCTTTTCTACGTATTTTTATGTTTGTTACAAATTATTTTAATCCCACTGGGAAGCACTTCTCTTATTAACAGATATCAATAAAATATATTTAATGTTTTTATTTCTTTACTTGATGAAGATTTTGTTTGAATAATTGAAAATACTTGAATTCTTGCCATGAAATATATATATTTAGCATTTTTATATCTTTTAATATGTTGGGTACCAATTTATTTAAATTCCATGAAAAATCTTGAATTTTCTTCATAGAAATCTGTTTTCACATTATTTTTTTCATTATTTATGTCCTTGATGATTTTTCATTGAAATATAAGATTTGAGTTTCAATCATAAAAGAGGCAAATATAGTGTTTTGTAAATTTTTGTATGTTTAGTACAAAGGTATTTAAATTGCACCAGAAATATTCCATTTTGTTTGAAAAAAATGAATTCTTATCATTTTACTTATTTTTTTCATGATGCATCAAGTTTTTTTTTCAAAACTGACCTCAGTTTTGACTTCCTTGCAAAAAGTTGATATTTATTGCATTTTTGCTCATTAAATTGACTCAGTTGGTGTCCATATTTGGATTATCCGAAAATTCCAACCCATAGAGACCCCACAGGGGGGGCCTGGAGGCCTTATTTTAGCCCCTCAGGGCCTCAATTAATGTTTGAATGACTTAGGTGGCCCAAAAAGCCCTAAAAATGCATGTTCTCCCACCCCAGGTAGTATTCTTAGTAATTTGAAATAGAAAGGTATCCAAACCAAAAAAACATCAACCCCAAAATCCATGAAAGGAAAATTAAAAATTAAAGCTTTGGATTTTTTGAAGAGATCATTGAGAAGAAATATTTGGGTGAGAAAATTGTACCCCTATTGGAACATGTATACATACTAATTCAACAATATGAATTTCAAAAAACTAGATTACCAGATCAAAATTGATAGACTTGAAGTGGAAAATCAAAAGCTTTGGTGTGAAAAGTAATAATGAGTGCTTCAACTGGAAATTTATAAATAAAAGAAAAGAGGTGAACAAGGACTGAATACAAAAAGGTGGATTCTCAGTTGAATTTAATACAGACTAAGCTGGAGTTTGAAAAAGAGCATAAAGAGAAGGATTTAATGTTATCTGAAAAAATGGGCAATATTTCCTTACATTTGGAATTTTTTTGGAGTGGTAGAATTGTGCATGGAATAGAGGAAATAAAACAAATACCTGGATTGGAAATAAATTTCTTGGTTCAATTGAAACAATAAATAAAAAAGAAAATTTGTTTGAAAAAAATTTGAGGCTACTTTTAAAACCTCCAATATACAAATATTGTTTATTTTTATTAATTTTTTGTTTTTACTAAAGTACATCTAACCACTAGATAATTTCCTGCTGGTTTTAATTTTCCTTCAATTGATTTGCGTAGACCCAGCCATTCAGTTATTATTGGCTCAATCAACAGCAGGAAAATTACACTGGTTGTAATTGCTAGCAGCCCAAATCATTTTTACAATAAATTTTTGCTTGAAATCAATGCTACATCTCAATTGAGGGAAAAGAAATTGGCCTTTAGAATTTTAGAATATTTTACTTCAGATTTTTGTGCTCAAAAATTGTGTGGAAAATTGGTACCTTTACCTTTCACACCAACCAATTTCCCCTGTCTCATTTGTGACTTTCCATTTAATTCTGTCTTCTCTTATTAATAATTCAAATAATTCAAGAATCACCAACAACAGTCCTTCACTGCATGTAATTATTTTACATAAACCTGGTTATTTCTTTTGGTAATTAGTTGTCAATTCTTCTTCTCTTAGAATGGAAAATAATTTTTTTCTGGTGTCTTTGCACTTTTAAAACTCTTTAATCAAGAATTTTCTCATTCTACGGCCATTTCCATTGAAAAATAGCTACTTCTGTTGGAGAAACAATTCCTATGCACCATTATGTGGCCATATATAATCATCAGGATTTTCCCACTGTCATATAGCCATTTTCTTTGATGTACTATCACCTATATTTTGCTGCATTCTAGGAGATACTTCTAACTGTTTTTTCCATTGACTTAGTCATCATCCAGCTTTTGATATCTTCCCATCTTCATCAATTCTTTCTCAATTTTTTTGGCTATTGCTTTTCCATCTTAGCCTCATCATTGTACTTGACTAGACATTTCTTTTAAAGAACTTATAATCCAGGCCTAAAAACCACTAAAAATCTAACACAGAAATGTTGTATTCTTCCAAGATTTCAATAATTTTTTTATTGCATTTTTTTCTTGGAAAAAAAATGAGAAAAAAATGAAAAGATAGATCAAATTTTTTTAAATGGGGAAATTTGAAGAAAATATTAGATGTAAAATTAATAAGAGTTGAAAAATAAAATTAAGTTGGATTGTTTCCCAATTCTAAGGAGGAGGAGGACAGAATTTGATTTTCTTCCATAATTTTCTGTTTGGATTAAAAGGGAGTCTTGCTAATTTTTTGAAACATTAAATCAAATTCCTGTGAGAAAATTTTGGATTTTAGATTCAAAAACTTGAAATCTTGAGGAGAAGGTTTGAAAGCGGTTTGTTTTGATATATTGAACAAAAAATTTGGTAGGGTGCATTCATTTTTGCCATCCTGCTTCCCAAATGTTTCAACACCATGTTCTTGAAGGCCCAACAGCATTGAAAAAACAATTTCATTGGTGGAGCTGGGGTGTCACAAAGTTGATATCTTTCTCCCCTTCATTTTTAAGTTGAGAAAAAGGGATGAATTTGATAAGGGCCACAGGAGAGTGATGATTGGATTAATCCAGAATAGAAAGAGTTCCAGATCTGATAAAATTGAAGGGATTGATTTCTTTTTTTGCTTGGTTGAGCTTTTTGGGGGTGGAATTTTGAATGCTTTTTTTATTTATAGACTCAATGGAAGGGTAAAAATCCAAAATTCAAACTATTCTACCAGAAAGTTTGAGTTTCCCCTTGAGAAAATTGTTGTTTACCTCAAAAGGGATTTCAAATTTTTTCTTTTCAATACTCTTTCTCTTAAAAGCCTTATTCTTTGAATTATTTTTTTTTCAAGTAATCCCTGTCCATAATTGTTTGGCCAATCCCCATACTTAGATTGGTCCAAAATAACATAAAGGGAAAGATTTTCTGTGTAAAAGCTTCAACCAGCCAGGAAGAATAGGTGTTTCAAAGGAAGGGGAACAAAATAGAGCTGATTTTTATTGCATTGCAAATGCATTACAGTAATAATTCTTAAAAAAACTAATCACCTTTAAAATAATCAAAAAAAATCAAAAAAGAAACAGGAAACTCAATGAGAATCAGCCATCTCATATTCAAAGAACAGGTTAGAAAAAGCAAGAATCAAAAAAAAAGAGAGACATAGAGTGAGAGAGAGAACAGACAGGAAAGTGGGCCAGAATAAGTTTCAGAATGAGAAAAAGAAGAAAAAATCATGGTCAGTAAGGATAAATTTAACATGTTGATGAATAAAAAATAGTAGAAATAAAAAAAAACAATAAAAAGAAGAGAAAACTTAACTTTTTAAATAAAAAAAAATAGAACAAAACATCCAAATAAGGGTTCTGTCAATAAATTAAAAAATTTTCCAACTTTCTAGAATTTTGGAAAATTGATTTTATGAATTGAAAGAAAATCAACAGATTGATTTGAAAAATTATTTTCCAATTTGCAAACAAATCAAAAAGCAGGAAAATGAGAGGGGATGGAAATACAGCCAACATTGAGGCCTGGTGGTGGAGAGGACAGGGAGAGGATCAACAAGGACATGATATTGAATGAGAGGGGGGGGCTGACCTGGAGATGGTAAGGAGCTGGTTGGTGGTGGTGAGGAGATGGTGATGGTGGTGACCTGGAGGTGGATAGATGGTGATGGTGGTGACCTGAATTGTATATTGGTGAGGCAGTAGTGGAGGTTGTTGGTGTTGTAAAGAGGTTTGAGATCCAATCAGGCAGAGTTGGTGTTCAGGTGGAAGAGGGTGAGGGGGGTTAATGGTGAGCAAGAGATGGTGGTTGACTGAAAAGATTTGAATTCCACTAAAAATAACCAGTGTAGGATTCTTGGGTGGAAATACATAAGACAATGATTAAAATAATAATAATGATAATAATAAACTGGCGGATTTGAGGTTTGAACTTGGAGAGAAAAAATCACAATTAAAACTGGATAAGAGTGGGAGATAGAATATGCTATCTCATTGAAAAATTCAAACAATGAGATTAGAATGGAATGGCTTGAGGAGGTTCAGATATTTAATCTTGAAATGTTTGATTCCATTCAAATTTAATCCCAGCCAATAATTTATGGAGAATAAGGCATCATAAAATCAATTTTCTGCGTATCTTCATGTCTTTGGAATTTTGGAGCCAGTTGTGCACTTCTCTTAAGATGGCTGATCTGCCCTTCAGCACTCCTATGGAATTCTCAATCCAAACTTTTGATGGAGAAAGATCATAGTTAAAATTATTTTTTCCTTGATCATTGGAAGAAAAATCCTGGTATTCTGGAACATAATATTTTCCACTAGAATAAGCTGAATCTGCAAGAACTTAATTTTCTTCATCAAAACATTTTTGTGGTTCTTGTGCAATATACATCTGATTGAATGCATGTGAATCATGAAAGGAGCCTGAAAGTCCAGCATGAGCAGAAATAAAGGCCTTGTTTATATAAAAAAAGTTTTCAACAGATACAGAGTATTCAATTAAAAAAAGGAAGGATTTTTGGTAATTGTCTCATGAAAAAACCTTGTAAATTAAAGAAAATATTTTGATTTCCTTTTCTTCAAATAAAAATAGTGGTTTCCATGAAGCTTGGTATTTTGTCTCAAGGAAATTGTGGTTCCATTAACAAAGAAAATACAGCTGGGAAAGCTTTCAGTCTCTCTTACCTGATATATCTCCTTGTGCTCTTAATTTGTTGGAAATCAAAGGACTTATTGACAGAATTCTAGGATTTAAATCAAAAATCACTTGGTTTATGAGTTGATGGTTCCATATCCAAATGGCAAGAGATTTTCTAATAAATAAATAGCTGCCACATTTAAATCTGATCCCAATCCAAAAAGAAAAACTTCCAGTTGGATAGCTGGATCATGTGGAGAATTTCAAGTTTTATTCTGAAATATGTGGTGATATTCAATCATTTCCAAAATTTTTACAAGTGAAACCAAAGAAGCTTGGAAAAGTTGTTGGAAGCTCAAGTCAGGCAGGGTAAGGAGCTTTTTACTTCCATAAATGGGATGGTTGAGTGTCTTTATTCTAGGTACCATTTATTTATTTTCCAATAGGGAAGTCAAGGATAAACAATTGTAATTTAATTTGGATTCTGAATCAGATATAAATAGTAGAAAAAGCCCAGTCAGCTTTATTATTTTTTAAAATTGATCTTGGGGATCTTGTTAGAAAATTTTGAGAATGATGGAAATGTGATGCAGATAAATGAGTTTATGGGGAAATTGGATGGAAATTTTATTATCTGGTGGGATGGAGTGATGATTCAATAATCCAATGGAGATGATATCAATGGAGATGATATTGAATTTGGTGATTGGATGTGTGAAGCAATAGTGATGGCATGTGTGTGGATCTTAAAATGTGAATGTGTGGATAATTTGTTTGCGTGCCATGGATGATAGATGTATTGTGATTCATAAATGGAAGATTTGATTTTTGAAAAATTCCATTCCCCTGAAACAAAAAATTTTCAGATGAACCAGTTAGGGGGTATGTTTATTATAAAAAACCACCATTAAAATGGTTGGCTTGGTCAAAAAAATGTGACTTTTTAATGGTGGGTTTCCTAACTCTGATCCAACCTATTTTATTTTTGTTTCATTTTTTGATCATTTTCTGATTTGATTTGTTTTTGAATTTTTTTGAATGTTTTTGAATGTTTTTCTTTTTTTTGTTTGAAATTTTTTATTTTATTTTTTTTTTAAAACATTAGACCAAAAATGAAACTCCATCAGATTTTTTTGTTCTAATTTTTGAAAAAATATTTATGACAGTTTGATACAAAATTCAATGCTTGTATGCAGGTTTCATGAAGTTTCCAAGGAAATTACAATGAAAAAGTAAAGAAGGGATCTTTAACCCCATCTTTTAATCCTAGCCAAGCAAAAATTTCTCAAATTTATCAAGAATTCACTAATAGCCTTACTCAATGAATCCAAAAAATAATATCAAGAATTACACACTTTCTGAGCTAAATTAAGGAGAGAGAGATATCTATTTCATAAAATATTGATGAACCAAATTAGTTAATCTTCTTCACTTTTTTCTCATCCTACATCTGAAGAATTTTGTCAGATTTATAAATAATTTTGATTCAAACTTGATCAATTATTCTCAAATTACCACTCAAATTAAATGTATAATTTCATCTGTCCTTCATTCATAAGAAGTACTACCCATGAATTCACCTATTCTACATTTTATTAAAATTTAAATTAGTTTTATAATTTATATATTTTTCAAGAAACCCCAGAAATTTTCCAACCCTCAAGCTCAAGAACCCAAACCATATTTCAAAGCTTTTCAGCCATATTTTCAAGCCCATTATCCATATCAATTTACTTGAGATGAAAAATTTGGGAGATATATCACCAGGGGAAAAATGGAGGCACATGCTAGCATGTGCCTGCCGTTAATGTTGGTGTTACTGAAAAAAACAACTCTGGTGTAACTGGAGGTTAAGAAAACCATATCTCCAGAATAAAAAATGTGTAACTCTTTTCCAACCAACAGAAAATTCACTTCTAGCTCTGATACAATGGACATTTATCCCAGGTTTAACAGGGGACATGAGCTTCAAATTTCATAGAAATTAAATTAAAAATATTTTTAAGGCAGATGATAAAAAATGAAGCATAATTATGACACCTGATCATTTTGGTTATGCTCATAACCAGTCATTCAATTTCCTCTATAATTCCAAAAAATTCAAACTTGTTTTTGAATTTATCCTGTTCTTTGGATTTGCTTGCAAAGTACTCATTTTTAGAATTGAGAAGAACAGATGGGGGCATCAATGGAATGCTTTAATTGAGAAAGTAAGATGACTGAAATTTTTGATTCAAAATTCATCATGGAACCTATCATTTATCAAAAATATCTTCCAGCTGAAAAAATTCAGAAATTGATTTTAACTTGCTGAATTATGAATAATTTGTCCAATCTTAAATATTTTTGACAGGACAAATCCCACAGAAAACTAAAAAAATAAAAATGACTCTCAACCATTGGAATGCTTGTTTAATGCTTGTACAACCTCCATCCACTTTGATTTTCATCCCAGGCCTATTTGATCCTACCTCTGTTTTTTTGTCTGCATGATTTTTTTTCATTTTTCTATAAAACAATGTGTAAAAAATACATTGAGCTCTTTAAATCCACATTTTTGTGTGCCAAGGTTTCATAGAACAACAAAATATTCATAGCAGGGCAACAGCTTGAACCAACCCAACCAAAAGGAAATTTGGACTAAGATTTCATCCCAAAACCAAAAAGTTAATTTATTTGGAGTTTTTCTTGGATAGGAAAAATCTTAGTTATTAGGGAGTATCAGAGTTAAGCAAAATTGTCATTTTTTGATGGTGGGTTTCAAACCCACCATTAAAAATCAAAAAAGCCCACTTATTTTACATCAGACATGTCAGAGTTACCTTGAACTAAGTGGTTTTTTTCAAATAAAGTATTTAAAGGCTTCCACCACCTGTCCACGTCATCCACCCCTGGCTTCCCACCTCCTTCTAACTTCAACCTCATTGGAAATAAATCTTATTCATTGCTCTTCATCTCTTCATCACTATCCTCATCACTTCATCACTCTCATCACTTTATGGCTTTAATCACATCCAGCTAACTCTCATCAGATCACTATCCTGATCAATTCATCACTCTCATCCTTGTATTGCTGTCATAACATCCAGCTAACTCTCATTGGATCACTATCCTCATCACTTGATCATTCTCATAACTTTATTGCTTTCATCACATCCTAACTCTCATTGCTTATCCCTATTGTCACTTCATCACTCTCATCTCTTCCTATTCTATTTGCTTCATTACTCTCATCCTCTTATCACATCATTACTCTCACCACTTAAAAAATCTCATAGCCCTTTATCCCTTCATCCCTCCTACTATTTTTAAATTGCCCCTCAGTGATCCTCCCCCAGCAAGTCCACTAAACAATCCAATGGAACAAAGCAAACATCCCCCAGGAACTCAACATCCAACAATCCTCCCCCATCAGCTTCCAAAGGCTCAAGTCAGCTCAAGAGAGCTGATCACATCATCCTGGTAAACTGGCTAAAAATTCTGTCCAAATACAATGCTTGCTTTGGATCTAACAATTAAAAACGTGTTGGCCAACCTCCATCCTCTATGGTCAATTTTTATCTCCTGATGGCCAATGAAATCAAGAATAAAACAAAAGGTAGGCTGGATCTGTCATCCAAAGAGATGAGGGAGCAATTCAAGAATTATTGAGCCAGGTACAAAAAGGCCCACTCCATGTCAATCTCCACCAGCTTTGGTATGACTGAATCCAACAAAGCCAAGGGAATCAACTCAGTGGTTGATAAGTTGGAATCCATTTGTCCTTTTTATATTCAAATGGATGAAATCTTTGGAAAGAAGGCCAACATGACCCCCCTAGCCGCTTTTTATGCCCAACAATCCAATTCAGTTGATGCTGAGGACTTGGCTGGGGATGCTCAGCCTAGCAATGGTGATCCCAAAGAAACCTATGAGTGGCCCCCATCCAATTCCAAGGAGGATATTCAAATGCAATCAGCTCCAATCACATCTACTTCCGCATTGATTGAGGAGTCAAACAAAACCTTGGACCCCTGCCCTCCTTCTTTGGATTGATCTCTTCCTGGGGCGGAAAAACTGGAGAAATTGGCAAATGAGGAGGATGTCATTCCCGTATCACCATTGCCATCAACATCTGCTCAAGTAAGGAACCAAGTTCTTTTCTCTTCTGTCCAGTTAATCCTGACTGATTTATATTCAAAAGAAACAGGCTCATAAATTCCTGAATGGCCAAAACCTCAAGCCAATGGGGCCTCCACATCCCCTTTGAATGAGAGCAATGATGTTCCCACACAAACCTTACCTGCAAAGGGAAAGCAAAAGGCCGCCAATTCAATCAACATCAACCCCAATAGCATTCAAAAGAGGAGAAAAAATTCAAATTTTTTGGGCTTTGAGGAGATCATGGAGAAGCAAGATTCAAGTAAGCCCATCGAATTCTCCTTGCTTTCAAAATCAAGCTCATTCCTATTCCCCTCTGAAAAACGTGAAATTTCAAATTGAATCTGAAAAACTTCAGTTTGAAAAGGAGAAGTGGGATTGTCAACTGGCTATTGATTTTCAAAAGCAGAAAGCCAAGAGTTTGGATCATCAGCAAAAATGGGATTCTGAGTGGAAGTTCAAACAGGATGTGCTAGAATTTCAAAAAGAGGAACAGGAGAAGGATTGACAGAAAGCGCAACTGAAAATGGAGAGGGAAAAACTGGCAACAGAAAAAAGGATAAGTGGTAAATGGCTGAAGCATACATTTGTAGCAGTAGAACAGTAGATGAATTAAAGCAGATTACTCAAATGCTGGGCTTGTAGATATATATGCTTTTATGAAAAACTTAAAAAGAAAAAAATCATTTTTGATTACAATGATGCTTAAGACCATTTTCAACCCCCTCAATAAAAAAATATTTTTTCTTTTTATTTATATTTTTTTCCTGGAGTAAATTTTTCCACTCCCCAAGTCCCTGAAAGTGTTTCTAGTTCTTTTGTTGATTTGCATTGACATTGCCATTCTTGTATGAGTGGCAGTCTCCACAGGAGGAATTACTTTTCCACAGTGGAAGAAATTGAAGCGTTTGATTTTTTTTGGCTTGTTCAAACTATTCCTGGGTGGGATTTTGACTATTCTTTTTCTTTTTGGAAGCAATGGAAGGGTACAGATACAAAGGATATGGTTTTCAACCAGACCAGACAACCTTTTCATTAATACCTTCCTCAGCAACTTCCAAAGACATTCCTGAATCAAAGATTGAAGACTCTTTGGGAAAGCAGCCCTACTCTTCCCACCTCTCAATGTTTTTTTCAAGCCATCTCCTTCCATCTTGTTTCCTCCCAATCCTTTACTTAGATTTTGGTGAGAAACATGACAGGATTTGATTTTTTGTGTAACATTTTGAGGGGGATTGAAGCCTCTTTTGGCAAGCAGCCCTACTCTTCCAACCTCTCTGTGTGTTTTTCAAGCCATCTCCTTCCATCTTGTTCCCTCCCAATCCTATACTTAGATTGGGGTGAGGAAGAAGATGGTATTTGATTGTTTGTGTAACATTTTGAGAGGGGTGGGAGAAGAATTAGACATTCACCAATAGCGGTTGAGGGATTGAAAAAAAAAGTCAGTCAAATGGACATCATTGGTGAAATAAGATTGGATCAAAAAAATGAAACAAAACCTGGACTTGATCCCAAGCTCACCAGAAACGTGATCACCAAAAAAAAAAAAAAAACTGTACCAAAAAAAAAATCACATCAGCACCCCCCAAAAAAATAAAAAAAAAAAACAGGGTGTGTGGAAATTGGGCCGGGCCTTTGGGTTGGGTTCAGGTTGGGCTTTGGGTTGGGTTGGGGTTGGTCCTGGGGCCAGGTAGGCAGGGCCTGGGAACCAGGGAGGGGGGGGGAGGTTGGTTGGCCGGGCAGGCAGGCATTGGGGGGCAGGCATTGACAGGGGGGGCAGGGCCAATGCAAGGGGGAGGGGAGTAGGCCACAGCAATTGAGAGGGGGGGAGCAAGGTGGGGACAGCTGGCAAGCAAGGAGGGGGGGGCTGAGGTGGGGCCTGCGGGAAAGCAAGGAGGAGGGGGCAGAGGTGGGGCTGGTGGGGCAAGCAAGCAGGCGGGGGCAGAGGTGGGGCCGGGGGACAAGCAAGGAGGTGGGGGCAGAGGTGGGGCCGGGGGGCAAGCAAAGAGGGGGGGGCAGAGGTGGGGCCAGAAAGCAAGGATGGGGGAAGTGGTGGGGCCGGCAAGCAAGCAAGGATGGGGGGCAGTGGTGGGGCCGGCAAGCAAGGAGGGGGGGAGGTGGGACTGGCAAGCAAGCAAGGAGGGGGGGAGGTGGTGGGGGCCATTGGTGGGGCCAGCAAGTGAGCAAGGAGGGGGGGGGGGTGAAGGAGCAAGCAAGAGGGAGGAGTCAGCTAGGATGGAGGGATGAGGAGGATGAGGAGGAGGGGGGGGGAGCTTACCTGAGGACCTGAAGGTGCCTGGAGGGTGATGGAACATTTGGTTAGCTTCTGATGATGGGGAGGATGAGGAGGATGAGAAGAACTTACCAGGGGTGCCAAAGGTGGTGGGTGAGGATGTCAGCCTCCTGGATTCCAAGACCCTTGCTATCCTTTAGCTACAAGAGGTGATAGAATAAATAATAACTATATTATTTAATAAATGCAGCAAAAATCCGTAAAATATTTGGATTAAGCTTGTTGCAAGGTTAAGTGGTTTGGTTATGGTTTATTGTTTTAAATCAATATGAATAAATTGATTATTAAATATTTTTATAGAGGGGCCACAATTATATTGGGGATATTTAACACCTCTCTTCAGGGATTTCAGTATGAAAACACATAGTCCTGGTTACTTTGGGCTCTTTAGTTTAAAGGATATTTTACCCAAAGATAATATGTATATAAAATACACGGTGGAGTGGCAGGGCCTTGTAACCAAGCTTCCACAACAGAGAAAGGATAATAAAACTCACTGGTATATTATTAAATCCTTTGGGTATCTGTTTGAGAGGTGCACTGATGGGTTAAACCTGTATACTGGGGTTATAAGGTTGTTCAGCAGTTTTAATTGATAAAAAAGAGGTTGAGGACAGATATTACTGATCAGACTTGGCCATAAATCACTTACTTATCTCTTATAAGTACTTGATTACCTTGGCACGGTGTCTGGATATAAATATAACTGGGTCTCTGCCCGTCAATATCCTCAAAAGAGCTCTTTATTTATAGCTTTTGGAGTCCCAATACTATCCTTCTGAGGGGTAAAGGCGCTCAAAGGGACGGACACTAAGGCTAGCAGGGTAACCAGTGGTAGCCTGTCACGTTTTCTTGGTTCTATAGCACGGGTAGCATCTAATTCCTCAGGGTATGGGAATTATTCTACTTTATAATAGATATTAGGAGGTGTGAATGACACTAATCTGTCCAATTTATGTATTATTTAATTAATTATCCTTAGTAAAGGTTCCCAGTAATTTTATAATTATTTAAATAGACACTTCTACGGACATCCTCATGTCAGGTGAGTTCTCATTATGTATTAAATAACTGGAGTAAAGTCATGATATTGATTTTACTCCTTTTTTTCGAGCTCCAGTTGATTTACTAAAATAATTACTTAAAAATATAAGTAATGGGAATTCATGTAATATTGTTACATCATTAGTTTTCTTAGTATGTCACAATAATATTGATGTCTAGAAATTCTCATAAAAGTATATTAAAGTATTTTAATAAATTTTTAGAAGTTTTCATTGTCTTATTTTCGACATTCTTGGTACTTTGAATTATATTTAATAAAAAATACGTATAAGGTTTATTTAAGTATTTTTATATAATATTATGTACTTTTAGACTATCTACTATCCACGGGAACATTTATTACATATGTAGAATGTTCCCGTGTGGGTTATAGCATGTTTACGCGGTACCTAAGCCTCTCAGGCCGCCTGTAACTCTGTCAACCCGTAGTCCCGGGGCTGCGTACTTTTCAGAGGCCCGGGGCTGCGTACACAACCTTGATGGAGTGACAGGGCTGTATCTCAGCCGCGCGCGGGTGCATTGGCTGCCGCGGCTGCGTGCGGGAATTGTGACAAAACACATTTCTGTCCATAACTCCTAAAATATACACAACACCTCAATTCTGACTGAATTTTAGGTGTGAAATCTATAAGTGACAATACGTGTGAAATATTTAACTGACCAAAAGCTCAATAGTGGAGCCGTAGTATTTTGGTCTTTCTTTTCTTAATTATTTAAAAATATAAGGAGTTGGATTTCAAGGGTGGGGTCAGTGAGTGACCCTACCTAATTTTGGGTGGAGAATCCATTTCTGTAATAATATTTATGGTTTTCCTACTCCTTCTTAGGTTAATTATATTATTATTGTTTTTATGTAATTTTGTTACTTTTGCAGCTTGATTTGCAATAGTAGCAAGCTGACAGAGGAGGAGATGGTGGGTGAGGAGGTGGTGGTGGGTGAGGAGGAGAGTTGAATGGTGGTATGGTGGTTTGGTGGGGTGAGGTGGGTGGTGTGGTGGGGTGAGGTGTTGGGTCAGTTTTTTCTATGAAAAAAAAAAAACGGAGTGAGTCAGCCTAGGATTCTTGGTTGAACAACCAAAACAAAAAAAAAAAAACTTGGATTCAAATACTAACAAAAGTTCAGTGAGCTTTTTTGCATTTTCAACTTGCTGGTGGGAAGTTTGATTGGACATGTTGAGAAAGATGGTGATTTGATGTGGGGTGATGAGATGATGATGGGGTTTGTGTGAAACTGGAGATGTGAAGCAATAGCAATGTGAAGCAATGGAGATGTGAATCAATAGAGATGTGAAGGTATGGAGATGTGAAGCAATGGAGATGAAATGTACCTGAAGCAATGGAGATGGGATTGGTATGTATTTGCTGATGTGGATGGGTGTTTTGGATGGGATGGATGGTGGATGGATGATGATGCATAAATGGTGGGTTAATGGCAGGTTTGATGTTTGAAATCAGCCATTTTCATGAAACCCTCCATTTTGAAATACACCAGTTAGGGGGTATGTGTTTTTCAGAAACCCGCCATTAAGAATGGTGGGTTTGGTCAAAAAAAAATGGCGGGTTTCTAATGGCGGGTTTGCTAACTTTGATACACCCTATTATTAGTGCTGATTGAAAATGGGGGAGATATTTAGAACTTTATTTTTTGAATGAATTAACAAAAACAGATCAACAAAAAATTTTAACAAGAAAAAATCAAACACTAATCAATGGTTAAGTTTTTTAAAAAAATTGAATTCATTCAGAAAACCACATCCCAAAAAATTTTCAAATGGGGGATGTTTCAATATGGAATTCTTTGGGATATTTTTTTGTTTTATGACTTCCAAAGCCTTTCCTAATAGTTTTTATTGAACTATATTATTATGCATTTTCAGAAAAAAGAATTAAAATCAGATTTGGAAGAAGGTTTTGGAGCCATGCACAAGGACACTGTGTATATGCATGCCATTTTTTTCAATCCCAAATGCATAGTGTCCCCCAGAGCTTTTCCCAAAGGTCTGTGGGAAATTTCTATCTCAATTTTGAAGGGTTTGTTGAATTAATTCATATTCGAAATCCTTTAAACAGAAAAGTAAGCACCAAATCCCATAATTTAAACATGGATAACTCCATCAAGCCTGTGTTGTAATTTTATCTTGAACAAGCTGCAACTCAATTGCCACAATCTTGAATACCTTGAACCTGTGTCCCTCATTTTCAAAGAGAAAAACTGCAATTTTTTGTCTGAATTATATCTAACTGTAAAAAAGTTGAAAGAAATTACAAGAAAATGGATGGGTGCATACTAAATCAACCAAATTCCACTCATAAAAACTTACAGAAAATTCATGATTTGGAAAAAAATTGACCAAGTTGTTTTGAAGGGTAGCTTCCAGAATGTTTGAATGGTTGAATGGTTAAAAATGATTTTTGAAAAATTTTGCAATACTATAATAAAAAAAAACCCTGTGAAAGATATTTCAAACTTTATTTGGTACAAAGCACATGCTGTGGAGTCAGTTAAAAAAAGTAACACAAGATTACACCCCATCATGAAAGTTCATCAAAAAAATAAAACTGTGGGGATATCAGGAGGTCATGTAGATAATAAAAGCTTTCAAAATATCCTAATAAATTGATTTTCTAAAATGGCATTGAAAAACTGGAATATCCACAAGGGGAAAAAAAATTGGAAAGAAATCATAGATTGGTTTTATCTTCATGAATCACTGATTATTTTACTCCACTCATGTTGCAGGGTTCATGAAGCAAATGATTCAGCTTTGCAAAATAGGCCAACAAGATTAACCAATAACTTCTTTTTCAATTTGAAAAAATTGTGCTTCTTTAAGAATTTTAGCTAAAAAAATGTGTTTATTTTTTAGTCAAATAACAAACTTCTTTGATTTTTTTTTCAGAAATTCAATCTTTAAAGTCCTGACCATGATTGAAAATTAGAAATAAGAGTGATTTTTATATTAAACATCAACCAAAAACATGGGTAAAAAGGCCCTGAAAAATTTATAAAAGTTGAGAAATATTCTTGTAGTATGCATAAAATAGCTAGTTAAACTCTTAACATTGTGTTTTTTTGGAAATAATAAGATTATGAGAAACTTTTCCAAAGATTAAATAATTCATTAAATACTCTTGCAATTCTGGAGTTTTTATCAAAGTTTTGATTCATATACTGGCACATCCTTGTGAGTATGTTAGTTCAAAAAAACGTTTGAAAACAGAATGGAATATTTTTTTTTGAAATAAACAAGGAATCAGCTTGACTGGGGTTTTTTCAAAATTTTAACTTCCAGATTCAATGCAGTCAAATTCTTCCAAGATTTATTTATTTATTTAACCTTGAATTTTTTTGGGAAAATAATTCAAATTTTATAATGAATTTCAAGAATAAATTTTTTTAAAAATATTTGTATAAACTATACCAAACTGATTCTTTGACCATAAATCACCAAAATATATTAGCAATTTTGAAGAAAACTTTAGTTGAAATTGAAACTCCTTTCAAGCATGGATGAAATTTGATTTCAAAGTGGTTATAGATTATTTCAACAGAAGTTGTTTTGTGGGTATTTGGGAGTTATTTGGATAGATTTCTTGAATTAAAGCATAGTCACAACCCAGTTTTAACCAAGTTGAAACATTTTTGCAGGGTGGCACATGCTAGAATGTGCCTAGATTTTTCCCTTGGTGTATATGAATCAAATTCTGTATTTCCATAGGTATCTTCTGTTTCTCAAAGCATCACAAGTTAGTTGTTTTTTATGATTATTTTCTTTTAAAGAAAATAATTCTTTACTAAATCATATTACAATTTTCTAAGATCTGATACATAGATTAATTCCTCAACCAATCTCAAGAGAATGATAAAAAACAATACCCAATAAAATTATCCAATATCAATAGGGCATACCAGAGTTAGAAAAACCGCCATTAGAAAACCATTTTTTTTTGACCAAACCCGCCATTTTTAATGGCGGGTTTCTGAAATAAACATACCCCCTAACTGGTTTATTTCAAAATGGAGGGTTTCATGAAAATGGCGGATTTCAAACATTAAACCCACCATTAAACCCACCATTTATGCATCATCATCCATCCACCATCCATCACATCCAAAAAACCCATCCACGTCAGCAAATCCATACCAATCCCATCTCCATCACATCACACACATCTCATCTCCATTGCCTCACATTTTCATTGCTTCACATCTACATCTTCACAAAAATCCCATCATCATCTCATCAACCCACATCAAATTACCATCTTTCTCAACATTTCCCATCAAACTTCCCGGCAGCAAGTTGAAAATGCCAAAAAGCTGACTGAACTTTTGTTAGTATTTGACTGCAATTCAGACTCCGATTCAGACTCCAATTTGGAATCAACTTGGTTGGCTTCGAATTCTCTATTACAAATGCAATACATGGTTCCAAGAAGACAAACTATCCACAAACCTATATATAAAAGGAAAAAGCTTCATCTCCTCCCCAACTTGAGCTTCCAGCAAATGTTCCAAAATCTATTGCCTTCATTCATAAAACTTTTGGAGATTATTGAAGACCACCACTTCTTCCAGAAAAATTCTTGGAATCCTCAACGCTTTCCAGCTATTCTTCTGGTTGTTCCTCTTTGTAGATTGGTATCAAATGGAAATGGGGCAGAAATTCATCAATTAGAAAATCTATTCTCAGTTGGTTATGGAACCATTGACTCCTAAACCAAAAGAGTCATGATTGCTATCCTAGCTTTCCATTGCTCAGTCCTTCCTTGGCCAAAAAAAGAAGAAAACAAGGAGATATCTCAAGTAATGTAGACTGAAGGCTTTCCTTGTTGCATTGGGTTTTTTGACGGAACCACCATTGCCTTGAGTCAAAAAACCAAGGTGGATGGCAACCACTATTTTGATCAGAAAAAAAGGCAATTCATTCATTTCTTTCCCAATACCTTTGATAATCCTTTGATAAAACACTAAAAAAATATGTTTTATCTGTTTTTTTAGATACTCCGTGGCACTAAAACTAGTTTGTGATAACAACAAGAAGTTAATATCACTCCCTGCTGGCCTTCTGGGTTCTTTTCATGATTCATATGGTTTCAATTGGATGCAGAGTTCCCAAAAACCAGAGAACTAATTTGACCAAGATCAATACCCTCTGGCCAATTAAGGTTATGCTAGTGGGGAATTTTTTTGGATGAAATGAAATTTACTGGGATGTTATTTCATGTTTGGAGGGACTAGGTACAATCTGGATACAAGCAGTCAGAAAGTTTGAGAACAAGAGAAGACAGGAAGAAGGAGATGATGAAGAAATGAATTGAGAGAAGAGAAAAAATCATACAAGACAGTCAAAGTTCTGAGCTGAGAAATGATTATTTGGGCAATTTACAAAGTTGGAAAGAAATTGAGGTTGACAGCTGGGAGTTGAAGTTGCTGAATTTAATTTATTTGAAAAAAAGAAGGGTAAAAAGGAAAAGAAGGAAACGGAAAATAACAAGAATGGAAAGAGAAGACAAAATGAAAGAGATGATAACAGTATTGAAAGTCAAGTTGGTGAGGGCAGAGGCAAGCCTTGGATGTTTTTGTGCTGGCAAGTCAGATGGCCGCGCAATGAGTGTGCTTTCGGGGTGCTTGTTGTTTGGTATCAGAAAGAGGACCAGGACTTGAATGAGTGGTAGTTGTGGTGAGAGAGGAAGGAGGAGATTTGACAGGAGATTTGACACCCCTTGTGGCTGGTAGTATTTTAGTGTTATCAAATAAGGTATTTATGATTTGGAGGAGGTGCAAAAGTGCAAGCTTGGGCAGCGCTTTGGTTAATCCGTCAGCTAACATGTTGCCTGAGGGAATGAGTTTTATCACTAGGTTATTATTTTTCAATTCTTTGCGGATGGCTTTTGTCTTTATGTCAATGTGGCAGGTTTTGGAGTTGCAGCCAAATTTCTTTAGTTTGTTGTCCAGTCCCTTATTGTCAATTTAGTGCAGGCTGGGTTGAATGGGTTTGGCGCACATTCCCAACACAAGATCCCTCATCCAAATGGCTTTGAGATAGGAGTTGACAAGCGGATTGAGTTCAGCTTTGGTGGTTGAGTGAGTGACGTTCCGCTGACAATAGCTGCTTCAAGAGATGGGGGAACAAAACAGAAGGGTCAGGTGACCGGAGTGAGAATGTCTTGTTTCCAGATTGTCCTTCTATGTAGCATTACTGTAGCAGTGGACTTGATTCTTGGGATTCTTTACTGCAAGGACAAGAGAGATTTCTTGGGTGGCCTTTAGATACTTCCAAAATTGCTTGATCTCACACCAGTGATTTATTCTGGAGTGTTTGCAGAATCGGGAAAGGCTGGAGATGGCATAACTGATATGTGGTCAAGTGAGACAGGCAATGTAGTTCATTAGGAAAACCGTGGACCTGTAGTTAATGTTGAGAGCCTTGAATTTGTCATGTTCTTTGTCAGTGGCGGGACGGATATTAAGGTGAGCAGTTAGTGGAATTGAGGAGGGATGGCAATCAGTCAGCTTGAGTTCCTCAAGACTATGTTTGATGTGATTAGGCTGAGAGAGGAAAATCTGATGTGATTAGGTTGAGAGAGGAAAATCTTTTTGTCCTTTCTGGAAAGTTTCATCCCAACAATAGTGTTTGGGTCGTGAGCAGTCAATTTGAGAAATTGGGAAAGAAAGTTTTCTTTGAATTGATTACCAAGTTGGATTAGGATGAGGTCATCTATGTGAAAGAAAATGATTGAAAAATATTGGGGATTGAGGTACAAGCAAGGATCAGTTGAGGACTTGTGGAACCCATGGCCCAAGAGCCAGTCATTCAGAGTGTTGAACCAATTGAGGGGAGCTTGTTTCATTCTGTACAAAGATTTATTGAGCTTGGGATATTTGGACTGCCTTTTCAAACCCTTTGGTTTCCTAATGATGACTTTTTCCTTGAGTGGTGTGTGAAGAAATGCACTCTTGACATCAAATTGAGTTATAGGGAGAGAGTGTTGAAGGCTGTACAGGAGAGCAATTCTGAGGGAAGCAGCTTTGCCGGTTGGAGAGAAGGTGTCTTGATAATCTAGACCGTAAATTTGATCAAACCATTGAACAAATAATTGGATTTTGTAGATTAGAGGATCTCTGTGGCAGTTGTCCTTGAGACGGTAGACCCATGTTGTTTTGAGAGGTTTAGCTGGTTTGGGACCGTTGTAATTGTCCCAGACTTTCATGTTTTCAATCCCATTCAGTTCAACGTCCATTGAAATATCCCAGTGTTTCAAGTCTTGGCATTTCTTGGCTTGTTAAAAAGATTTGGGAAAAAAATAGTGGTGGTATCCATAACGGTCAGGAGGCTTGAGCATAGATTGGTTTTGCAGAGTTCTAGAGGTAACCAATTTGTCAGAAATTTTGTGTGAGGATTGAGAGAACTGATCATTGGCAGAGTTGGGAGTTATGGATTCAGCAAGAGTAGGATTGACAGATATCAAGTTAGGTGAGATTTTAGGTGAGTTGCTTTGAATTGGAGTTGAGTTGGTGGAAGAATAGGGAAAGTCAATGTTGAGAGCGGTAAATGTTGGAGGGTAATTAGTGACTGGAGCGCTGGGATCCAATCTGACAACCTTGATATTTTTTGAATTAATGATAGAGTTGTCAGACTTGAGGATGAAATATGATGAGAGGTCTGGGTTAAAGCCTACAAGTGTTCCTTCCAGTCTGCAATCATTGAATTTATCCCCTCAAGAAAGCTTCATGTTCAGGTACACTACCTTGTAGCCTAAGGGATGAAATTACTCCATGGGTAGAGACTTGTTCATGAAAGTTTCATACGGGGATTTCTGATCAGGGAATTCAGGGATTTGATTGAGCATTAGAGTAGTGGCTTTGGAAACTTCAGCCCAGAGTTGGAGAGGCAGTTTGGATGAGCAAAGAATGGTTCTGATGGATTTGGCTATTGTACAATTGGCGCGCTCCACCCAAACATTATGCTTGTGGTGATAGGGATCAGTGAAAATGTGCTGGATGCTTTTTTCTTTGAAGAAGGAGCAGAGCTTGTGAGAGACAAATTCTCCTCCGCCATTGGAACAGATGGTGGAGGGGAAGCGTCCTTGTTTTTTCTTTTAAAATCTAAGAATAGTCATGATTTGGAGGGAGGCGTCAGATTTAGAGCGGAGAGGAATTGTGGAAAGATATGCTGAACAGGTTTCTACAATGGTCATGATGTACCTCATCCCATTGCAGGATTCTGGATTTATTGGACCCATGAGATCAACATGGAGTTTTTTGAAGGGACTTTGAGAGGGGTTGGTCTTCTTTTTGAAAGGAGATTTTGTAATTTTTGAGAAGACACATTTGGAGCATTGAAAATAACTGATCAAAGAAGTTGAGATTTTGAGTTTGATTTTTTTCAGTTGATACGGACTTGCGTGGCCAAGGGATTGAAGGAGGTAAAGGAGTTTGTTGTGGTCAATAGTCTTCTGGGTTAAATAGCTAATTTTGGAGTTGTTTCCAATAGAACAAGGAAGATTGAGAGTGAAGAGATTGTCTTGGATGAATCCTTTGAAGGCTAATGTTCCATTGTGAATTACTTTGAAGGAGTTTCAACTGGAAAAAACTGTGCATTGCTTTTTGGTGATGAGAGTTCTGGGGATAATGAGATTGATGACAAGGTTGGGTACATACAGGCAATCTGTGAGTTGGATTACTGAGTTTCTCCAAGTCAGAGTCACCTTGCCTTTTCCTTTGGTTGGGAGGTTGGCTCCATCTTTTCCGGTGCTGATGTGTTCACTGTCACTTTCTTGCAGAGTGGAGAAGTATTTGATTGAGTTAAACATATGGAACAAGGCCCCCAAGTCCAGGATAATTCAGTGTTCTGAGTTTAGTTTGTTAATCCATGTGGTGAGAAGGGCATGGTAGTGAGCAACCTCATTGCTTTTGGGTTTCTTCTGCGCCTTCCAATTAGCCTGGGCTTCTTTCCACAAGTCAGGAGCAAGGTGTTCATACTTGTGCCAGAATCTATCCTTGGGGTGATCAGTTGCGAGTGGATTGTGATAACGTTCTCTACAGCGTGGTCCTTTGGAGTTTTGAGTTCTGGGTTTGTTGCCATTTCTCAAAAAGGGATCTTGGTGAGTTTTGATTTAGATTTGCTATTCAGTTGTGTGAGGTTATTGAGAACAAGATCATTAGTTAATTCATTATCTGAGTGCATTATTTGTTGTAAAAGGGTGTGAAGCAAAGATGGGAACTTGAATAGGACAAGGTATGCCAGGATATTGGTGGGAAGTTCAATGCTGATGTCAATCATCTTTTTGAGAGAGATTTTTACTTCAGTGATAAAGGTTGTAATAGCTTTGAGTTTGAAAGATTGATAGAGGAAATCATTGAAGACTCAAGCTTGATTTGCAGTTTGCAACAAAGCAAATCTCTCCTTGATGGTCTTCCAGAGGCCTTTAGCTGAGGTTATATTTTCCTGGTTCACAACGTTATTGTGAGTCACGTCATCAATATTGGAGAGAATAATGACTTGGGTTTCAAGATTGTCTGAGGGGTTCAGGATTTTTGTATTGTCTTCAAGGAGTGATTTTATTCCCTTGAGTTTGAGAAGGATTGATATCTTTTCTTTCCAGATTGAGTAGTTCTTGTCTGTCAGATTTGGGATGGCTTTGAGAGCAGCTTTGAGCATGATTTTCTGGAAGCTGTCCATAGTGCCTGGTCCCTTCATAGTTTTGAGGTTAGGTGGTCAGTGCAATTTGGCTTTTAAACATGTTGGATGAAATGAAATTTACTGAGATGGTATTCCATGTTTGGAGGGACTAGGAACAATCTGGAGACAAGCAGTCAGAAAGGTTGAGAAAAAGAGAAGACAGGAAGAGGGAGATGATGAAGAAATGAATTGAGAGAAGAGATGAAATCATACCAGACAGTCAAAGCTCTGAGCTGAGCAATGAGGATTTGGGCAAGTTGCAAAGTTGGCAAGAAATTGAGGTTGACGGCTGGGAGTTGAAGTTGTTGGAGCAAATTGAGTTGAAAAAAAGAAGGGTGAAAAGGAAAAGAAGGAAACGGAAAATAACAAGAATGGAAAGAGAAGAAAAAATGAAAGAGATTGATGAAAGAGATGACAACAGTATTGATGGTTGAGTTGGTGAACGCAGAGACAAGCCTTGGATGTTGTGGTGCTGATGCAGTCAGCTGGCCGCGCAATGAGTGCGCTTTCAGGGTGCTTGTTGTTTGGAATTCGAAAGTGGACCAGGACTTGAATGAGTGGTAGTCGTGGTGAGAGAGGAAGGAGGAGATTTGACAAATATGTGGTTCCAGAATAACAGAATGTTTTTTCCAACACTCAAGGAAAAACCAATTTCAACTATCATCTTGCCCAATCAAAAGTTTGGATTGAGCATTCCATAGGAGTCCTGAAATAAAGATGGGAAAGCTTAAGGGAAATGCAAAACCAGCTTCAAAACCCCAAAGACATGAAGTTCCTCATAAACTGGATTATCACTTGTGTAATCCTTCAAAATCTTTTGGCCAAGATCAAAGATGAATGGGACAAATTATTTAAATATGATATTCCTGATCTGCCTCAAGTCATCCCTGTCTCATCTTTTCCCTCATCTTCTTATATGAGAGAAGGGATTCTTCCTCTCACTCTTGCTTGCTTTGATGAGAAATTTTTGAATTTTGAATTAGGTAAAAAATCCCTTCACCAAATTTTTTTGGTTTTGGTTGTTCACCCAAGATTCCTAGGCTGAGTCAGGTTTTTTTTATTTTTTTTTCTCATTTGGTGGGGTGGAATTAGACAAAACAGACTCAAAACTTCCAAACCCCCCACCTCACCCCACCAAACCACCGTTCAAACCACCCACCTCACCTCCCCTCACCCCACCAAACCACTGGTCAAACCACCCATCTCACCCCACCTCACCCCACCAAACCACCAGTCAAACCACCCACCTCAACCCACCAAACCACCGGGCGGTCCACTCCTTCCTCCTCCTCACCAACCACTTAAACCTCACCCACCACCTCCCCTACTCCTTTGGTTGGCACCCCTGGTAAGCTTCCCCCCCTCCTCCCCATCATCCAATTCTCATCCTTTGATTTATCCACCTCTATCCTCCTTCAGCCCCCCCACCCCCTTGGTTGATTCCCCAGGTAAGCTCCCCCCTCCCTCCTCCTCATTCCCCTTTTCCCTCCCTCTCACCCCCTCTCACTCCTTCCCACTCACTCACCAACACCCCTTCCCTCCCTCCCATCTTGCTTGGCATGCCGGCCCCGCCCCCCCCTTGCTCCAGTCTGCCCCCCCCTCCTCAATTAGCTTGCCAGCCCCGCCCCCCCCTTGGTTGTTATTGGCTTGCTGGCCCCGCCCTTGGCTTGCCAGCCCCGCCCAGCCCCTCCTTGCTTGGCTCGCCACCCCCTCCCCCCCTCCCTTGGTCTCCATTGGATTTCTGGCCCCGCCCCCCTTGCTCCGCCCCCCCTTTTATACTCCAAATCAAATCCCTTCTTGATCTTCACCTTAAGCAGAGAATTTGACTGGGAGGGGAAAAGATGGAAGGAGATGAGGTGACAAACAGAAAGAGAGGTGGAAAGCAGAGGGCTTTGAAGCAAAGGAGGGATCAAATGAGGGTATCAGAAATCTCTTTGGAACTTGCAGAGTGGCGCATCAATGAGAAGGTTGTATGGTATGGAAGGAAACTACAACCTTTGGGTCTGTATCCTGCCCTCACTGCCAAACTGCCAAAAAGCAAAAGAACAATAAAAAACTCTTGCCCAGTGATTTTGAACATGCCAAGCAGACAATCAAGCAATTCCATTTCTTCCGCCATGGCAAAGTGATTTTTCTCAATAAATCTGATCACAATGGTCTTGTTGCAATAATTTAGTTTATCCTGTTGGAGAAACTTTCTGACCAAGACAAGAAGGAAATCAACTTTGTGACAACTTTCCTTCACAAGTCAAAAAACTTTTTCAAAAATGTTGGTCCCTCAAGATCATGGGGTGGACAAATGCGGGCAATTTGATGGCAAAAATTGATGGACCCCTTTGAGTTATTTGGACGCTATGTGAAGAAATCATCTATTCAATTTTCCCCTCAAGAGTATGCTTTTCTCAATGTTAAGGCAGACAAAGTCTCTCCAATTTTAGGACAAATGTTTTGCAATTTGGCCAGACTTCCCTTTGAATCAACTGGTGAAATAATGAAAGAAAATAGTATCCCCTCCTTCTCATCACTTGAATTTTGTTCTCAGCCTACTCCCTTTGACTTCTCTCCGCATGTCACCTTCACATCCAACTCTTTTTACAACTCACCTCACATTGAAAAAGGTGAAATCTCTGAGTATTCCTTTTTAATTGCAGTTCCAAACAAGAAATCAAATGGAAACTTATTGAAACTACAGATGAATATGAAGTATCAGATGGCCAATTTGTTTTTCCTGAACTTGGCTTTGGAATTGATTTCAAGCAAAAAGGTATAGTGAAAATGGTTTGGGCAGCTAGTAAGTACAAGCACTGTACTTTTCCTGCTGTGGAGACTGCCACTCATGCAAGAATGGAAATGTCAATGAAAATCAACAAAACCACTTGAAACACTTGCAGGGACTTGGGGAGTGGTAAAATTTACTACAGGAAAAAATATAAATAAAAAGAAAAAATATCTTTTTATTTGTGGGGTTAAAAATAGTCTTAAGCATTGTTTTAATAAAAAATGTTTTTTTTTCTTTATAAGTTTTTCATCAAAGCAAATATATTTACAAGCCCAAAATTTGAGTAATCTGCATTTATTCATCTACTATTCTACTGCTACCAATGTATGCTGCAGCCATTGACCACTTATCCTTTTTTTATGTTTCCAGTTGTTCCCTCTCCATTTCCAGTTGTGCTTGCTGTTGATCCTTCTCCTTTTCCTTTTTTTGAAATCCTATCTCAGCCTGTTTCAAATTCCACTCAGAATCCCATTTTTGTTGATGAGCCAAAATCTTGGCTTTCTGCTTTTAAAAATCAATAGCCAGTTGACAATCCCACTTCTCCTTTTCAAACTGAAGTTTTTCAGATTCAATCTGCAATCTCACTGTTTTTCAGAGGGGAATAGGAATGAGCTTGATTTTGAAAGCAAGTAGAATTTGATGGGCTTACTTGAATCTTTCTTTCCCATGATCTCCTCAAAGCCCAAAAAATTTGAAGTGTTTCTCCTCTGTTGAATGCTTTTGGGGTTGATTTTGATTGAATTGGAGGCCTTTTTCTTTCTCTTTGCAGAGGAGGTTTGTGTGGAAACATCATTGCTCTCATTTGAAGGGGATGTGGGAGGCTTGCTTGAGTTTTTGGCCATTCAGGAATGGATGAGCCTGTTTCTTCAAAATCTAAATCAGTCAGGATTAACCAGACAGAACAGAAAAGAACTTTGTTCCTTACTTGAGCAGATGTCAATGGAAATGGTGATAACGGAATGAAATTCTCCTCATTAGCTAAGTTCTCCAGTTCTTCCACCCCAGGAAGATATGAATAAAAAGAAGTAAGTGAGGGTTTCAAGGTTGGGTTTGACTCATCAATCAATGCGGAGGTAGACGTGATTGGAGCTGATTGTGTTTGAATATATCCCTTGGCATTAGATGGGGGCCACTCAAAGGCAAAGTTTTCATCAAGTTCCTCATTTCTAGGCTGAGCATCCCCATCCAAGTCCTTGGCATCAACTGAATCAGATTTTTGGGCATCAAAAGCAGCTGGGGGGGTGATGTTGGCCTTCTTTCCAATGTTTTCATCCATTTGAATATAAAAAGGACAAATGGAGTCCAACTTATCAACCACCAAGTTGATTGCCTTGGCTTTGTTGGAGTTGGTGATATCAAAGCTGGTGAAGATTGACATGGAGTGGGCCTTTTTGTAGTTGGCTTGATAATTCTTGAATCACTCCCTCATCTTTTTGGATGACAGATCCAGCCTAAATTTTGTTTTATTCTTGAGTTCATTGGAAATCAGGAGATAACCATTGAACTTAGAGGATGGAGATTGGCCAATGTGTCTTTCATTGTAAGATCCAAAGCAAGCATTGTAGTTGGATAGAATTTTGCGCCAGTTTACCAGGATGATGTGATCAGCTCACTTGAGCTGAATTGAGCCTTTGGAAGGTTATGGGGGAGGATTGTTGGATGTTGAGTTCCTGGGGGATGTTTTATTTGGTCCATTGGATTTTTTAGTGGACTTGCAGGGGGAGGATTGCTGAGGGTCCATTATGAGAGTGATGACACAAAGAGGATAGGAAGAGATGATAGTGATGAAGTGACAAGAGGGATAAAGCTATGAGAGTAAGGATTTGATTAAAGAAATAAAGCAATGAGGGTGAGTGAGTGATGAGGATAGTGAAGAGTCAGCTGGATGTGATGAAAGTGATAAAGGGATGAGAGTGATGAAGTGATGAGGATAGTGATGCAATGAGATTTAGCTGGATTTGATGAAAGTGATGAAGTGATGAGAGTGATTAGAGTGATGAGAGTGATGAAATGATGAGGAAAGTGATGGAGAGATGAAGAGCAATGAATCAAATTTTGTTCCAATGAGGTTGGAGGTAGAATTTTTCTGAGGTTGGAGGTGGAAAACCAGGGGTGTAGGAAGTGGACAGGCGGTGGAAGCCTTTGTATATTTTACGTGAAAAACCCACTTATTTCCAGGTTACTCTGACACGTATGATTTGAAATAAGTGATCTTTTTTATTTTTAATGGCAGGTTTGAAATGGAAGATTTTGTTTGAAACCTGCCATTAAAAAATGGCGGTTTTTCTTAACTATGATACACCCTAATATTCAATCTTCAATTATTAATATGATTTCAAACTAATGATTTTAATTTTTGTTTTGTAGCTCTGAGACCAAAAATCCTACCTCCATTAATTACCAGGAAATTATTGCACAAAATATCAAAAAAATGTAGCAATTTTATTTTCATTTTGTTCTTATTTCATAAAATTTATCAGTGAGAAATATGATAATCCTTTTTAGAACTGAAATTTCTACTCTTACCTCTGATAATTAAAATTTCATTAATTGAAAAATTTTCAACAAAGGCACATATGATTTCCTTGCAATGTTTAATTAAGGAGTATCATGTTTGGAAAATCATCTATTTTCTCAATTGGTGATTTTAAACAAATCTACCATTGAAAGATTGAAAAAAATTATCAACTTATTTCACAAGAGTTTTTCAGATTTAACCAAAAGTAAGTGGGGTTTTTCTCAAATATATTCAATAAAGGTAACTGGGCCTTCAAACATGTATTAGGATACATCATCCACCCTTTTACAACTGCTCCTGGAATGCTAGGGGTGGATGGCACAGGAACTACTTCTCTCAGAACTTAGGATTCAGAGGGATTGAGTGCAATAGGTAAGAATAGGAATGTAATGAGGACAAGGTTTGATGGAGGGGCAGATTAGATGAATCCAAGAATAGGCTCTAAAGGAGGCTTATTGACTGAATCCTATTAGGTGAAAAACAGAGGGCAAGCTGGGATTATTTTGGCAGCCTGGTTGGGTTTATTTTGCTGAGATGACACCTATTAGAAGTCAAATAACCAATACAATTCAATATACTAATCCCCTGGGGGGAATTATTCCAGTAGGGAAGGAGAGCCCAGCATATGTGAGAGCTGGGGAGGAGGCCTTGAATTTTGAGTGAATGGTTCTAGAGGGTGGAGTTCCCATTGTATTACATATTTACTTGTTGGGCTGGAGGCTGTAGTTGAAATATTGGCTGATGGGCCTGTGAGGGAAGTTCTGAAATTCACTGATATGTAAGCCCTGGGGAAGTGAGGTTTCTATACAGTGAGGATTATTTAATTGGTATGCACTATGTGCTATTATGTAATAGTTATGTACTATGTACTTTCCCATGTAACAATTGGGTGAAGGAGAGATAGAGAATATACCAAGTCATAGAGAGAGAGGGAGAGATCCTGGGAGATTAAATAGTACCTGCAGGTTGTGCAGGGAGATTCACAGGAGTTGGACCCATTAGATACAGAGATAGATGCTTGGATATGCTGATTTTAAACAGAGGCTGAGATAACTGGAGGTAGAGTGTCAATTTTTGGTTATGACAGGATGAATCTTTTGAGATATTCAATTATCAAAATCACTGGAGTTATTTTGGCACACAAAAATAAAATTAGAGAAAGAGATTCAGAAGAAATTGAGTTAAAAAATGAATTCAGGGACTTGATATGGATCGGAAATATGGCTTTTAATGTTTTACTTAATTTTATTTATTGGTTGAGTATTTGAGTTGAAAATTTCAAAAAGTTCAAAAAATGTTGTTAACAAGTTAATTTTATTGATTTTTTATGGAATATTTGGATTCAGGAGGGTTTATTTTGTTTTTTTTTTGGATTTTTAGTGATTTCTATTTATGTGTGGTGAGTGATGATGGGTGGTGTGTTGTGTGGTTATTGATGATGAGTGGTATAGTCAGTGGTGTTGATTGGTTGTTGAGATGCATTGGGTGGTGAGTGGATTTTACAGGTGATATGGTGGTTGAGGATATAATTGAATCCCTCAAGAATTTGAGGCGTAAATTGGAAATCATTCATAACAATCAAATTCAATATGTATTATGTAAGAGGGTTCAAAAAATCAGACCCCTGTATAAAAGGGGTTTAATTCCCTCCTTTTCCCTTGTTTTTTGGTTTGATTTTTGAGGCAAAGATGGTGCCTCAAAAATTGCAAAACAATTATTCATTAGAACCTTGAAAGGCTATATTAAAACACACATCCGAAAATATTTAGAAATTGAACAAATTTGTTCATAAAAACAAAACAAAAAATGGATTCAAAAGTGCAGACTCACCCCCCTTTTATATTGAATTATCATCAATGTGACCCATTCTGGGGCTTAAAACCCCTCAAAAAATCAAATAATTTTATTTTTCCCCTTTAATTGATTTTTTTACTTCCTAAAAAATAAAATTGAAAGAAATATTGAAGCTTGATGTTTTAAAAAATATTGAAAAAATGTCTTAATTCCTTTTTTTTCTGCTGTATTTTCTAGGAGGTACCAAAACCTTATTACCAAGGTCAAAATTCTTATGAAAAATTGCATTCCAAGATTTTCAATCCTTGGTCACAAAGTTTTTCCAAAGTTGATTTAATTTGGGGGCTTTCCAAGGGTGAGACTTAAACTTGAAGGTAACTATATTTTTGAAGTCTTCCAAAAGAATAGGTAGGGCTGATACAAGGATATTGAGAATTTGGAGTGGGTGGGAAATTAAGAAGAATAAAAGTGCAAGGCATTAAGGAAGAAAATAGAACCACTGGACACTTAAATTTTTGAGAAAGAAGAAAACCATGGTATGTAAATTTAATTCACACATTTTTTGGATCCAGGACAGAGATTTGGTTGATTTTTGTTCTTGCTTCTTGAGAAATTTCACCGCAAATGCCATGCATTAATTTTGGGTCCTTGAAGATGGGGTTGGAATCCAGATCTTTGACCATTTCTTTCCTGATTTAATTCCAGTCTTCAGATATCTTCCAGTCTTCACATATCCTTCTCAAACAAAAATATTCTGCTCTGAATCCACATTTTCCATCTCCTATGACAGCTTGAAAATGGGATATATGCAGAATAGATGTTGTAGAGAAAATTAATTCTTTTTATTGGAACTAAAATTATTAATCTGAATTTTTCTATAAAATAAAATATTTTTTAAAGATACAAATCAAGTTTCAAATTTAAAATTTTTTGAAATTCCAGAAGTAGAATAAGATAATGTACATGAAACCCAGAATAAAATCCAAAAATAATCAGGAAAACTGAAAAAAGGAGAAATTATAAAATGTACTCAAAAATATTAAGGAGCTTCATGATCTAGATTTTATTCCTTTTTTATGTTTATTCTTTCACCAAGATTGTATTCAGTGTAACTAACACTATTATTTAAAATGGTTCCAGACCTCTGATAAAATATTAAAGGGAAACATTAATAAAAAATAAGATCAACAAAAATGAAATCAACCCTCACCATCTTGAAAAACTCCAATTTTGGAGCTCTTCATCTTCTGAAGATTCTTCTTCAGTCAGAAAATCATTCTATGTTACAAAAATGAAAATAAATTATTGAAAAAAATCAGTTCATATTTGAAAAAACTGTATATATATACATGAATCTCTTCATCTGATTCCTCCTTCTTCATGCCTTCCCATTTTTTTTTTGGCCTTCCACTTTCTCAAAACTGAATAAATTCATAAAAAATTTTAAATTAAGATTTTTTTCAAAAAATGATGACTGACTATTGAATTTTCTGTAAATTTCTTCCTTGGCCTTCCTCTCCTCTTAGACTTTTCTAAATATTCAAAACAAGATGAATCTCTTTTAATTGAGTACAGAGAGATATTTTTGAGATTATTGGATTCTCCTTTGGTTCTTCCTCTTATTTTAAAAATTTGACTAGAATTGGGTGCTTGAATCTGAACAATTTGATACTCCCCACTTTAAAGCTTCTTCATTTCACCCAGATAACAATTTTGTTCTCCACGTGGAAACTTATGTGATTCTTCAAATAATCCAGTGACATATCTATTTTCATTGGTGGTTTTTGATTGAAATTCAAGGTTTTGTGATTCTTCAGTTGAATCAGGGTTAAGATTTAAATGGAGAAATTCAAATGTAAATCATTCAAAAAATTATTCATTTAGACTTTCTTTTTATTTTTCTCTAAAACTGATTTTTTTTTAAAAAAAAAACTGATATGAATTTTGATGCCTGATGTAAAAACAAAAAAAATGAATAGTATGTGCTATTTTGAAGTTTTTTGATGTTGCATCTGAGTTTTGAAGGCCAAGAATACATCCAAAAAAATCCTGAAAAACTATTTTAAAGCTCTTTGAATTATTTTTCAACTTTCTCCAATCTTCAATTACCAAAAAATATTAATGTAAAAAGAAAAGAAATCGTTCCAAAAACGCTACGCAATTTTTTTTTCTTGATTGTTTGGAAAGATTTTTGAAGGTGTTCTAATTCTTCAAAAATTGTTACATATTTTTAGTATCTTATAAAACCAGCTAAAAGACTGTGGCTCTAAATTTACCAAAAATAGAATTCTTTGGAAATCTGTGTAATAAATTATTTTTCTGTGTGTGTAGGATGGTGTGGGGATGTGAAACACCCATGAGTTTAAGGGCAGTGGCTGTGAGGAAAATTATTCCCAAAATATAAAAAAAATGATAAAACTTCCATAAAGAAAAATTATTTTAAACAGCTTCAAAGAAGAATTAAAACTGATAATAAAATTACAAAGCATTCAGATTTTAGTTTTCTTTCAAAATTATGAAATATGATTCAAGATAAATAAAAATTCAACTTTAGGATGATTTCAAGAATAAAAATTATAAAAGGAAGATTTAATCATGATTTTATTTGAATCCGCTTCAAATCAGCATTCAAATAGAATGAAAATTTAATTCAATAATTTACTTACTTTTTTGAAGAATATGGATCTTCTTTGAAGCATCTTAGATCCAACTCTTGAGAAAATTTGGATTGATATATCTGTTTCTATTGTTTTGGTTCAAGGTTTCTTTGAAGAAGATTAATATATATATATATATAATCACCTTTGAGACTTCTTTAAATTGATTTGAAATTAATATTTTATTCAATAGGGCATGTCAGATTTAGAAAACCCACCATTAGAAACCTGCCAATTATTTTGAAAAAACAGGCTATTTTAATTGTGTTCTTTGAAATATTCATGCCCCCTAACCACTGTATTTAAAAATGGTTTTCTTCATGGAAATGAATTTTTTAAAACACCAAACATGCAATCCACAAATAACCATCAATCCATCATCCCCAGAATGCAAAACACAAATCCACACCTCCACATCATCAAATACATACATATCCCATCCCTCACCAAGCTTTGAACATAAATCACCAAATGCATCACTCTATTTCAACCAATTGTAAACTCATTTCTTTGTATACAATTTCTATCACTCTCAAAATTTCCCAAAAAACTCCCAAAGGTAATTTTTGAAAAGCAATCAAGCTGACTGAAATTTTGTTACTATTTTACTCTGATTCAGGCCCTGACTTGGAATTGGATTGGTTATCCCTGAATGCTCTATTTGAAGATAAATAAATTAGAAAAAAGAAAATCCATCATCCCATTTATTTAAGTATAAAGCTCAATCTCCTCCCTGACTTGAGCTTCCACCAACTTTTCCAAAATTCTTTGGTTTCATTCATGAAACCTTTGTACATTATTGAAGATCACAACATCTTTCAGAATAATCCTGGAATCCACAACATGATACAGCTATCCAACTGGTGTTTTCTCTCTGTATATTTTGATAAAATTTAAATGGAGCAGCTATTCATAAATTAGAAAATATCTTCTCATTTTTATATGGAACCATTGAATCATAAACCAAAAGTTTTATGATTTATATTCTAGGATTCTTTTGCTCATTCCATTTCTTGCCAACCAGGCAAGAGTGGAAGGAGATATCTCAGCTCATGGAGACTGAAGGTTTTCCTTGTTTTATTGGCTTTTTTAATAGCACTACCATCCCCTCAAGTCAATCACCCCAGCTTTATAGAAACCACTATTTCAATTAGAAGAAAATGAAAGCCATTCTTTCATTCTCAGATGCGTTTTATGGGGAACTGAATAAAATCCTACCTCTGTTCAATTAGATACTCTGTTTTTCTTCAAAAAGTTTTTTCTAAAAACAATATGTTTATCTCTGTCCAAGCTTGCCTTTCAAGCTCCTTTCATGATTCATATGTTTTCAATTGTATGCCTATTGCACAAGAAACACATAAATAATTTGATGAATATCAATAACTTCTGGCCAATTCAGCTTATTCTAGTGGAAAATAGGTGGTACCATCATACCAGAATTTTTCTCCCAATGATCAAGGCAAAACTAATTTCAACTATCATCTTGCTCAATCAAAAGTTTGGATTGAGGATGCAATAGTATTGCTGAAGGGAATATGTGGCAGCTTAAGAGAAATGCAGAAACAGCTCCAAAATTTCAAAGTGATGAGGAGACTCATCAGCTGGATTTTCTGCTGTTTTATTCTCCATAGATTATTTGCCAAAATCAAAGATGAATTGGATTAAATATTTGAAGATGAAATCCCTGATACTCCTAAAGCCATTCCAGCCTCATCTTGTCATTCATATTTTGAAATGAGAGAGCATATTCTACCTCTCACTCTTTCTCAGTTTGAATCATGAATGTTTTTATCAAAGTTCAACCGCCTGTCCCCTCCACTCAGAAATAGCCACCAATCATCATCTACAACCTCAAACATCCCTAAATGGTAAGTGTTTATCTCAACATCCTCTTGGTCCATTCTGATCCATCATCACCCACCAATTATAAACCCTCTATGGCTCACTCAAACCCAACCTGATCATCCTCCTCCCCAGATATTCCCAACAAGCCAGCTCAAATCAGACCATTGGTTTGGGATATCCTACTTTCCATCAATCCCTCCAACTCATCCTCCTCAATAAATTGTTTTCATCATGAGTGTCATGATTTGATGAATTAATTCCTCCAATAAATTCATGCCTTTTTTTGTCAGTACCCTTCAACTTGATCCTCCCTTGCTCTCTCATCATTATCTCATCCCAAATATCCATCCTCCACCCTCATTTCATTATCATTTTTTCTAAAAATTTTCTATCAATCAATTTATTGTTTAATTGTTTTTAGAAAAATTGATGAATCAAGTCTTCTGCAAATGAATCAATCAATTGATTGATTGTCTACAAAAAATGATATGATTGATTTCCTACAAGAAATTTATTTTATTGGTTGTCTAAGAACAATCTATTTTATATATTGTCTAAAAACATTTGATTCAATTTATTGATTGTTTGTAGAAAAATTGATTGTTTGATTTTGTAAAGAATGATCAATCAATTGATTTTTCTACAAATGGATTTATTTTTCTAAAATAAATTGTTTTAGAAAATCAATTGATTGATTTGTTTGTATAAAAATTGATTGATCAATTGTTCAAAAAAAATAAAAAAATTGATTGTTCTACAAACAAACAATCAATCAATCAATCAATCAATCAATTTTTTTAGAAAAAAAAATCAATCAATTAATAAATCAATTTTTTTTTTAGAACAAACAATCAACCAATCTGATTGATAGTGCGTGAGTGGCTTTTTTCATTTTCATTTTTGTTTTCTCTCTTGGATGCCAACTGGATCTTTGGAGTGCAAGACCACCAAATTTGATGTAATTGAATATTGTTATTCAGGTTTTCCTTTTTCTAAAAACAATAAAATGATTGGTTAATTGTTTTTATTATAGGAAAATTTATCAATAAATTTATTTTTTGTAGAAAACCCACCTTTTCTTGTCCTTCATGTTAGGGGGGAACCGAATCTGGGTTGTGCCAGCTACAAATTGTGGTCCTTCCCTACAATATTGAAGTGGTCACTGGAGCACGTTTGGGTTCTTCCAGCTAAGCTTTATGGTCCTTCCCTAATATATAAGAGTGCATGCTTGAAAATTCAATTGATAATGAACTGCCTTAATTTATCCTTTATTAGGCTTTTCAAGGTTTTTATAATTTGTATCTTATTTTTTCATAAAATGGTTATCATAACCATACTAATTTAATCTTTTTTCTCTTTTCCATCCTGATGGGCCTTTAGTCTGTTCAATGTGTGCTCTACTTGTTGTAATTAATACACACCTTCTTGTTGTTCCATTTTTTATGCAGCTGCTCAAAGATTAGGGGGTATCTGTTGACAATAGAATCCAATCAGGTGAAAATTAAAAAGAAAAATAAAAAGTATGCCAGACATAAGAGGTAGAGGGGAAAAAATATGCTCTCAGAATTATCCCTTGAAACAAATAGTGATGGCTTTCAAGATCCCAAATATATCACATGTTTAACCCAAATTCTAAAGCTAGTTCATATATACCCAGCTATTCATGGTGAAAACAAGAAATTTCCTTGGATTCCAGCAAACTCTGAGCTCCAGAATGCTCAAGCTCTTGTCAAGAATTCTTACTTCTTCCACAAGGGAAAAGTGGTTGTTATGTATTTTTTGGAACAGGATTCAATTGTGGCCATTATTTCATTTTTTACATTGGATCAACTCATGGAGCAAGAGAAGAAAGACATCAACTTTTTCATCACTTACCATCACCAATAAAAGAAGTTTTTCAACCATGTTGGACCTTCAAGAACATGGGGCAGACACATGTGGGAAACTGGATGGCCAAATTCAGTTCACTCTTCTTAATTGTTGGTTTGATATGTTAAACAAGGAGCTCTCCATTTTCTCCTCAAGAATTCAAGTACCTTACTTTGAAATCAGACCAGGTGGCCCAGATATTGGATGAAATGCTTCAATCTTTGGCCAAAATATCCTTTCAATCAAATCAAAAAATCATGAAGAAAAGAAACATCCCTTCCTTCTCCTCTTTGGAATTTTGCAGCAAAAAAACTCCTTTCAATTTCTCACCCCATATTAATTTTGCCTCTAGTGGCTTCTACAATGCTCCTTATGTTGACCATGTGGATATTTATTTTCCATTTTCCCTCTTGGTGTTACCTACAAAGAAGTCCAATTAACAGCTTACTCATAACTTTGATGAATATGAGGTTTATTAAGTTCAATTTGTCTTTCCTGACTTGGTTTTTTGCATTGATTTCAAGCAAAAATATATCATCAAAATACACCAGCAGGGACTTGGCTAGTGGGGAGATCTAATTTAGGATAAAAAATATTAATAAAAATAAAAAAGTTTTTTTTGTTAGTGTTTAAAAAAATACCATTGAAAATTTTTCTAAACAGAAATGATATTTTATTTAAATATTGAATTTTTAAAATTAATCTTTTTAAAATTCAAGTATTTGAGATATTTTCTCCATTTCCTCAACAGTTCTGCCACATAAATGTAACAGCTAAGAAAAAAAATTCACTTTCTTCAGCTGCCACTTGATCCTTCTCATTCTTCTCTCTTTCAAAATCCATCTCATTTTGTCTTGAATTCAACTTATTTTCAAGGTTTTTTTCTTGAACCCTTTGTCCACCTCTTTAATTTTTTGTGTCTAATTCAACTTGGAGGGCCCATTTTTCCTTTTCAAACCAAATCTTTTCATTTCCCACTTCAATTTTATCACTTTCAATCTGGGACTTTTCTGGTTTAAAATGCATTCAAGTGAATTATTATGTATAAATGTGTTGATACTGGTTAAACTTTCTCACATAAATCTTGCTTATGAAGGATCCCTTCAAAACCTCCAAAGCTGGAATTGTTCCTCCATCAAAGCCTCCATCTTTGATGGCTTTTGGGGATTATCTTGCTTTATTTTGACATCTTTCTCTTTCCCTTTACTAAGGATGACTTCTGCTGGTCCTTGTCACTTTGATTGGATGGCAAATTTTGAGTCCCCTTTGGCTCAAGCTTTTGGCTTCCTAAAAAAGGTTTGGGCTGTTTAGAGGAAATCAGCTATTTATTTCTTGAAAGGCTAATATACCATATACTTAATTCTTACAAAAAGGTAGTTTTTTCTGTTTTTGGAGGAGGTGATGCCTCAAATTTATTTTTCTAAAGGTTTATGCCATCAGAAATGACTTGACCCAAGCTAGGAAGCAACCCATCCAAAGAGGCAAGTGTTGGATCCAGTTCTGACTTTGAATGGATCATTGATACCAATGTGGATGGCATTATACCTTTTTTTAGTGAAATATCTTTCTTTGCACCAGATTCTGGCCAATCCAAGGGTTCCTCAATCAAGTTTTCTCTATTTTAATTTTTGCTTGGTTTAAGATTGTCTACCATCTCCTCAGCATTAATGGAGTCAGATCTTTGAGCATTGAAATCAGCTAGAGGGGTGATTTTGGCATTCTTTTAAAATATTTCATCCATCTGAACATAGAAGGGAAAGATAAAGTTCATTTTATGAACCAAAAATTTGATCCCATGGGCTTCATCAGCATCAGTGAGACCAAATCCGGTTGATATTGACATTGAGTGGGCTTTTTTATACTTAGACCAATATTTCTTGAATCACTCCCTCATTTTCTTTCTTGGTAATAGATCAAACCTAACTTTTTTTTTTATTTTTCATATTGGCCATCAGGAGATGGAAATTGACCTTTTAAGATCATCCATGATTGTCTTGGTAAACCTTCTCATTAGCTAAGTTTACCAAGCATGAGCCGCAATTGTTTCCTAAATAGGAACTTTCTACGTAGCAAGCTCCATAATTTTGGTCAAAAATCAACAAAGTTACAAACAATTATGGAGCTTTCTAACCCCAAACCTTGCCAGGATTTACCATGCCCTCCATAAGTACACCACTTCCCCCCTCCAATATTACTAGCATAAACCCCTCCCTCCCCCCCATCCATCCCTCCCCCTCCAAATCAACCCTATGTGTGGGTTTTTTAGATTCATGTTCCAACTTGTGAATACTTTTCAAGTGTGTGGTGGCAAGCATTTGTTGAGGGGTTGACAATTGCGGGTTGAACCTCATTAGCTACCTGGAAAGCGGGCTTAGCAACCTTGATTGCGCCTTGCACTTGCTAAAGCCCTTGCTTACTGTTTTTTTTTGTGCTAGCAAGGGCCTAGCTAGCAAGAAGTTATCAAGCAAATATTTTTGATTCTCTTACATTGAGGTTGAAAACATGGATTTCATTTTCAGCTCCAAAAAAGGAATAAGATTTGGCCGTAATCTTCAGCCAGTTGACAAGGATAAGATGATGGGCTTTCTTTATTTGACTAGAAAATTTGGAAGAAGATGGGGGAGCAAGGGATGAGTGTTTTTGAACTTTTGGTTGTTGAGTTCCTTGGCAAGATTTGCTTGGGATATTTGCAAGGGGAAGATCTCTGAGGGTCCATTTGGAAAGTGCAAGAGAGAGCAATTGATGAGTGTGTGTGCCACAAAGTGATGAGTGAAATATATTGATGAGTGCAATAAATTGATGAGTGAAATAAATCAAGGGGTCTAGGGAGATTGGATATGGGAAGTTTCAATCTGAAGATGAAGAATGATTTATAGATTGATGAGCTGGGAAGTAGGAAGTAGAAATGGCAAGATGAAGAACAGAGGGATGGAATATCCCATGAGGGTGGAGATTTAAGGAAGTGGGAAGCAAGGGGTTGATGGTATGTTTGGAGGTGTGTTGGATGTTTCATGAACATTTATATAATTTATTTGAAAAAACCCATTTATTTTGAAGTAACCATGACATGTCTGATGTGAAAAAAGAAAGTATTTTTGGTTTCCAATGGTGTGTTTGAAATTGTGGTATTTCACTGGAACATAGTCTCAAAAAACTGGTAGGTTTTCTAACTCTGATACTCCCTAATATGTATTTATTATTGAAAATTATTTATTAGGGTGTATCAAAGTTAAGCAAACCCGCTATTTTTTTAATGGAAGGTTTCAACCCAAATCCAACATTTCAAACCTTCCATTAAAAATAAAAAAAACACTTATTTCACATCAGACATGTAAAAGTTACCTGAAAATAAATGGTTTTTTTCAAACAAAGTATTCCAAGGCTTTCACCTCCCAACCCATCATTCCAAATCATCACCCCTGGTTTCAACCTCTGACCTCATCAGAAAAATTCTAACTCCAACCTCATCCAGAAATTTGATTTATTGCTCTTCATCTCTTCATCACTATACTCATCACTTCATCACTCTCATCCCTCAATCACTCTCATTATTTCATCACTCTCATCAATTTCTCACACATTATCACTTTCATCACATCCATCATCTCATTACTTCATCACTTCATCCCTGCTTTCATCACATCCTAACTCTCCTTACTTCATCACTTCATCCCTGCTTTCAACACATCCCTTAATCACTTCACTGCTTCATTGCTTCATCCCTTCATCCCACTTACTCTTTTTAAATGGCCCCTCAACAATCCTCCCCCCGCAAGTCCACTAAACCATCCAATGGACCAAAGCAAAGATCCCCCAGAAACTCAAAATCCAAAAATCCTCCCCCATCAGCTTCCAAAGGCTGAATTCAGCTCAAGAGAGCTGATATCATCATCCTGGTAAACTGGCTCAAAATTTGTTCCAACTATGATGCTTTCTTTGGATCTGACAATGAAACATGATTTGGCCAACCTCTGTCCTCTAATGTTTATGGTTATCTCCTGATGGCCAATGAACTGAAGAATAAAACCAAAGGTAGGCTGGATCTTTCATCCAAACAGATGCAGGAGCAATTCAAGAACTATTGAACAAAGGTCAAAAAATCCGACTCAATGTCAATATCCACTGGCTTTGCTATCACCAGCTGCAATAAAGCAAAGAGAATCAATGTGGTGGTTTTTAAGTTGGACTCCATTTGTCCTTATTTATTCAAATGGATGAAATCTTTTGAAAGAAGGCCAATATCACTTCTTTAGCCTGTTTTGATGCCGAACAATCAGATTCCGTTGATGCTGAGGACCTGGCTGTGGATGCTCAGCCTAGCAATGATGATTCCAATGAAACCTATGAGTGGCCCCAATCCGATTTGGAGGAGGACATTCCAACAGAACCAGCTCCAATCACATCTACACCAGCATTGATCAATGATTCAAAACCTTCCTTGAACCCCTCACTTCCTTCTTTGGATTGCTCTCTTCCTGGGGTGGAAGAACTTAAAAACTTGGCCAATGAGGAGAAATTCATTCCTGTATCCCCACTACCATCAGCATTTGCTCAATTAAGGAACAAAGTTCTTTTCTCTTCTGTCTGTTAAATCCTGACTGATTTATATTGTAAAAAAACAGGCTCATTGTTTCCTGAATGACCAAATACTCAAGCCAATGGTGCCTCCCAAATCCCCTTCAAATGAGAGAAATGATGTTCCAATGCAAAACTCCTCTGTGAATGGAAAGAAAAAGGCCTCCAACATCAACCGCAATAGCTTTCAAAAGAGGAGAAACACTTCAAATTTTTCTGGCTTTGAGGAGATCATGGAGAAGCAAGATTCAAGTAAGTGCATTTGATTCTCCTTGCTTTCAAAATCAAGCTCATTCCTATTCCCCTCCAGAAACCAGTCAAATAACAACTTTAATCTGAAAAAATTCAACTTGAAAAGGAGAAGGTGGATTTTCAACTGGCTATGGATTGTCAAAATCCTAAAGCTGAGAGTTTGGCTCATCAACAAAAGTTGGATGCTGAGTGGAAAATGAAAAAAGGCTGAGCTGGAATTTCAAAAAGAGGAAATGTAGAAGGATCAAGATCAAGAATGACTCCAAAAGGAGAGGGAAAGGCTAGCTATTGAAAAAAAAGATAGGTTATCAGTAGCCATGGCATGTATTGGTAGCAGTAGAACTTTTGATTAAATAAAGGAAATTAGTCATTTTCTTGGCTTTTAAAATATTTTCTTTGATAAAAATTTTCAAAATGAAAAAAAAAATATTTTCAAATACAACAATGTTTGAGCCTAGTTTTAACACCACCAATGAAAATTTGTTTTTATTTTTATTTACATTCTTTGGTTCAGAATATATTTTACAGCTTTTCAAGTCTTTGCAAGTATTGAGAGTGGTCTGGTTGATTTGCAAAGACATAGCCATGCTAGTATTGTTGGCAGTATCCATGGCAGGAAAAGTACAATGCTTGTACTTATTTTACGCCCAAACCATTTTTAAAATACCTTTTTCTTTGAAACCAATTCCAAATCTCAAGTCAGGAAAGAAAAATTGGACATTGGATACTTGATATTTTTCCTTGTTGTCAATAATTTTTCCATTTGATTTTTTGGTTGGGACCACCAGTAAAAAGGAATAGGAGGAGACATAACCTTTGTCAATATGGGGAGAGTTGTAGAAGGAGTCTGAGGGAAATTTGATGTGAGGGGAGCAGTCAAAAGGAGTGAGGCCAGATCCAAATTCTAATGAAGATAAAGAGGGGATATTGTTGTCTAGCATGGTTTCTTGGTTGGAATTTTGTGCCAGTCTGGCTAATTTTCTGAACATTTGGCCTAAAACTTGTGATACCTTCTCAGACCTAAGGTTCAAAAATTTAAACTCCTGGGGGAATATTAAATAGCCAATTTCTTCAAATAGCGTCCAAAAGGTTTTGAAGGGTGAATTGATTTTTCACATCCAATTTCCCACATTCTACCACCCCAAGATCTTGAGGGACCAACTGTGTTGACAAAATTTTTTGATTGGCAAAGGAATGTTATGACCAATTTGAGGTCCTTTTTTTCTTGCTGTCAGATTTTATTCAATGTGACAAATTTGATTATTGCAACCAGAGAGTGGCAATTGGAAAAATCAAGAACAACAACTTTTTCAGAGCTGAAGAAATGGAATTGTTCAATCTTCTGTTTGGCTTGTCAAAACTCTTCAGCGGTGGGTTTTTGAGTATTCATTTTGGCAGAAATAGCAGGGTAAATATCCAAAGTTTTTAGTTTTTTTCAAGACCAAACCACCCTTTTTTTAAACCCATCTTCATTTACTTCCAAAGCAATTTCAGAATCTCTCATTTGAGGCCTCTTTTGCAAAAGATTCCTCTCCTTGCCACCTCTCTTTATGTTTTTCAAACCATCTCCTTCCATCTTGATCCCTCCCATGCACCTGCTGCTCTTGGGGTGAGGATCAAGAAGGAAATGATCTGCTTGTATAACATTTTTAGTGGGGTGGAAGAAGCATTGGCAGTCCAGAAAAGGGGCAGTGGTTGACAGAACAAGGGGTCAAAATGGGTTTGCAATGCATGGCATCCAAAAAAAAAATCATTAGTATGATATAATCAAGGTAGATGATCAACAAACAAAAAAACAATACCAGTCAAAGCTGAAACCCAAAAAAAAAGGATCAGCTTTATATGATGACAATGATAAGAAGAAGGAGGAGTGGGGGGGATGAGCTGCAATTGATTTGTGATCAATCTGGAGGGGCAGGGAGAGGAGGAAGAGGAGGAGGGGAGGGGCTCACCTTGATGGATGGAGTAATGGAGTCAGGGGGACTTAATGTTTGAATGATCAAAGGATCAGCAACTGGTGAGGGGCAGGAAGAGGAAGAGGGGGGAGGGTGCTTACCAGGTTTGGGAGGAGGGGAGGCAGTGAGTGAAGTGAGGTGAGGTGGTGGTGGTGGGTGAGGTGGTGGAGGTTGGTGAGGTGGAGGTGATTGTGAGGTGATGGTGATGGTGAGGTGGTGGTGATGCTGAGGTGGTGGTGATGGTGATGTGGTGGTGATGGGTGAGTTGGTGGTTGTGGGTTGTTAGAATTTTTGCCTGATCTTTGTGTTGCCTAAATCAGTGCAACCGTACTGTCATCAGTGTCTATCAATTTTCTTTATATTGTGATATCTTATGTGTCACACTTATGCTTATTAAACCTATTTCTTACATTCACCTTGCCAACCACTTGTCAGCCATCCTGTAATTAGTCTATATATAGTGATGCCTGATCAAGTCAATTAACATCATCTGTTCCTACTCACCTTGAACTGGAGTTCCCTCCTTGGCTCCCCAAATCTGCTCCTCTTGGCATCATAAGATTCCTCCTCACCCTCTTTCAATACTCTCAACCAGAGCATTCTAATCTAACTTTAAAACAGTTAAAAGCCATAATTTCCCCCTGAGAACATTCTCCTTTCAGTTGTCTAAGTTGCCTGCTTGTCTTGTGGCTATCTCAATTGCCTTTGAGCGTATTTGGATGCAATCTCAACCCTCCTAGATTAATGACGCTCTCTCAACTACTATCTATCTGCTTTTTTGATCCATCAACTGACATTTGCTCACTTGGAGCCTCTCTAATCCCTATCCTCCTTCACTTGCAAATTTGCGGCCATCATCCTTGAATCACCCAACACACCATTTCTTATGTAAACTACTTGGTTGGGTTGTTTCATCAGGTTGCCTTGTTCTACTTCAATCTATTTTCCTCATCACCATTGTATCACTTGCTTGGTTGGTAAACCCATGAAATAGCAATCTGGGCCTTTCCCTTGCACCTTGCTACTGTCAAAGTTGCTACTCCAATTGTTTCATTGCCTTACCAACTTCATTGCTCAACTTGTCAAGGTCTGAACCCAGCTTGCCTTTAAGCCTCATTGACCATTTGCTTTAAATCACCCTGCAATTTTGATGGCAACCAATTAAGAAATCCTTTGCCAACTTGCACTGTCAGCTTGCTACTATTGCAGAGAAAGCTACAAAAGTAACAAAAATAACACAAAAACAATAATATTAAAATTAACCTAAGAAGGAGTAGTAAAACCATAAATATTATTGCAGAAATGTATTTTTCACCCAAAATTAGGCAGGGTCACTCACTGACCCCACCCTTGAAATCCAACTCCTTATATTTTTAAAAAATTAAGAAAAGAAAGACCAAAATACCACGGCACCACTATTGCACTTTTTTCCCATTTAAATATTTCACATATATTTTCACATACGTATAGGTTTCACACCTAAAATTCAGTCAGAATTAAGGTGTTGTGTATATTTTAGGAGTTACAGACGGAAATGTGTTCTTTCATAATTCCCGCACGCAGCCGCGGCAGCCAATAAATCTGCGCGCAGCTGAGCTATAGCACTGTCACCCTTTCAAAGCCGTGTACGCAGCCCCAGGCCTCTGACAAGTAAGCAGCCGCGGGACTATGGGTTGAAAAAGTGACAGGCGGCCTGAGAAACCTAGGTACCACCTAAACATGCTACAACCTAGACAGAAAAATTCTATATATTTAATAAATGTTCCTGTGGATATTAGATAGTCTAAAAATAAATAAACTTATATAAAAATACCTAAATAACCTTTATATGTATTTTTTATTAAATATACTTTAAAGTACCAAAAATGTAGAAAATAAGATAATGAGTACTTCTAAAATTATATTAAAATACTTTATTATATAATTATGATAACTTCTAGAAATCAATATTTTCGTGACATAATAAGAAAACTAATGATGCAAAATATTTCATGAGTACTCATGACTTATATTTTGTAAGTAATTATTTTAGTAAATCAACTGAAATTTGAAAATAAGGAGTAAAATCAATATCATAACTTTACTCCAATTATTTAATACATAATGAGAACTCAACTGACATCATACTATCCGTAGGAATGTCTATTAAAATAATTATCAACTTATTGGGAACATTCACTAAGGATAATTAATTAAATAATAAATAAAAAGGACAGATCAGTGTTATTCACATTTCCAAATATCAATTATAAAGTAGAATAATTCCCATACCCTGTGGAATTAGATGCTACCCGTGCTACAGCACCAAGAACACGTGACAGGCTGCCACTGATTAACCTCCTAGCCTCAGTGTCCGTCCCTTTGAGCCCCTGTACCCCTCAGAAGGACAATATTGGGACTCAGAAAGCTATAAATAAAGAGCTCTTTTGAGGATATTGATACCCAGAGACCCAGTAATATTTGCATCCAGACACTGTTACAAGGTAATCAAATACTTATAAGAGATAAGTAAGTGATTTATGGATTTAGTCTGATTAATAATATCCGTCTCCAACCCTTTTTATCAATTTAAACTGCTGAACAACCTTATAACCCCAGTAAACAGGTTTAACCCATCAGTGCATGTCCCAAACAGGTACCCAAAGGATTTAATAATATACCAGTGATTCTTATTATCCTTTCTCTGTTTTGGAAGCTTGGTTACAAATCCCTTCAACTCCACTGTGTATTTTACATACATATTATCTTTGGGCAATATATCCTTTAAGAATATAAATTAAAGGTTCCAAAGTAACCAGGGGTATGTGCTTTCATACTGAATTCCCTGAAGAGAGGTGTTAAAGATCCCCAATATAATTGTGGCCCCTCTATTAAAATATTTAATAATTAATTTATTTATATTTATTTATAACAATAAACCATTTCCAAACCAATTAACCTTATAATAAGCTTTATCCAAATATTTTATGGATTTTTGCTGCATTTATTGAATAATATATTTATTATTTATTCCATCACCTCTGGTAGCTAAAGGATAGCAAGGATCTTGGCATCAAGGAGGTTTACATGCGCCTGGTCAATTGATCCATCCTCTCAGCTCACCAAAACAACAAATCTCAATCAACTTGGTTCTTCAACATTTCAAGTTTTAAGGTTGCCTGAAGTCACCTTATCTTTATCATTTGCTGTCAATTGCTCGCGCAAAACTTTGTTTCTTCCAATTGTAAAACATTCAACTGCTAGAAGACCCTTGACTGTTGTTCTCCATTGATCACTTGTTTCATCTCTGTTGCAGTCCTCACATCAATTATTCTCCTATTAGGTCTGGGAGCTACCTTATAAAGTCTTCCACCGCTACTGCTCCATTGTGAGCAAATCACTAAGTTGTAGTTGTTGTTCAGAATAGTCCAGGGTTCAAAGATTGAGATTAGAATTTTAGTTACTTGTTGATGGAATAGACTCAGAAGTATTTCAAAAATCACTTGATCAATTTCTTTTCCAATAGAATAGACCCTTATTTTACTGTTCAAAAATCTTCTCATTCTATGTTGTAATATTGGATAGAATAGACATAAAAGAGATCAAAATACTTCAACTCTTTATTTTATTTTATTTCCATCAAGCTTTAGGAAATGGGGGGTGTTAGAATTTTTGCCTGATCTTTGTGTTTTCTAAACCTTGAGTGTAACTGTACTATCATTAGTGTCTATCAATGTTCTTTATATTGTGATATCTTATGTTTCACACTTATGGTTATTAAACCTATTTCTTACATTCACCTTTCCAACCACTTATCAGCCATCCTGTAATTAGTCTATATATAGTGATGCCTTATCAAGTCAATTAACATCATCTGTTCTTAATCACCTGGAACCAGAGTGCCCTCCTTGTCTCCCCAGATCCGCTCCTCTTGGAGTCATAAGATTCCTCCTCAGCCTCTTTCAATACTCTCAATGGGAGCATTCTACTCTAACTTCAACATGGGTGAGGTGGATGTGATGGTGAGGTGGAGTTGATGGGTGAGGAGGAGGTGGTGGGTGAGGAGGAGGAATTGGACTGTTGAAGGTGGACTGGTGGTTTGGTGGGGTGAGGTGGTTTGGAATTTTTGGTTTTTGTCTAATTCCACCAAAAAAAAATGACAGTCTAGGATTCTTGGTTAAACAACCAAAACCAAAAAAAATCTGTGATGTTATTTTTTACCTATTTAAAAACCAAACGCTACTCATCAATTTGAGCAATTGTGAGCAGTAGAATCCGCTCTATCATTTCCAAAGATGAGGAAGAGGATGAGGCTGGGATGACTTGAGAAGGATTGGGAATATCTTATTCAATTATTTTTTCCCATTAATCTTGGATGTTGGCAAGAAGGTTGTGAATGATTACACAACTGATAATCCAGTTGATGAGGATCTTCATGTCCTTGGAATTTTGCAGCTGGTTTTGCATCTTCTGTAAGCTGGCCCATCTCCCTTTCAGGCTTCCTATGGCATTCTGAATCCAAAATTGTGATTGTGAAAGATGACAGTTGAAATCATTTTTGGCTTGATCATTGGATGAAAAATTGTGGTTTGCTGGAACCACATATTTACCACTAGCATAAGCTGAATCTTCCAAAAGGTATTTATCTTGCTCAAAGTATTTAGCTGCTTTTTGGGCAATCCGCATCTGATTGAAAACATATGAATTGTGACAAGAACCTGCAAGGCCAGCATGTAGGGATATGAACCTCTTCTTGTTATTAAAAACAAGTTGTAGTGACACAGAGTATCTATACAAACAGATAAAACATATTTGGTCAGTGTCTTATCAAAGGCTTTGGGAAGGAAATGAATCAATTTCCTTTTTTCCAATCTAAATAGTGGTTTCCATCTAGCTTGGTTTCTTTACTCAAGGGGATAGTGGTTCCATCAACAAAACCAATGCAACCAGGAAAGCCTTCAGTCTGCATTACTTGAGATATCTCCTTGCGTTCTTCTTTGGTTGGCCAACAAAGGACCAGGTGACGGAAAGATAGGATAGCAATCATGAATCTTTTGCTTTATAAGTCAATGGATCCATAATTTACCAAGGATTGATTCTCTGATCAATGAATTGCTGCTCCATTTCCATTTGATCCCAATCTAAAAAGAGCAAAAGCCAGTTGGATAGCTGGATTGTTTTGAGAATTCCAAGAATTTTTCTAGAAGATGTGGTGGTCTTCAATCATCTCCAAAAGTTTCATGAATGAAGGAAATAAAGTTTGCAACAGTTTCTGGAAGCTTAATTTGGGGATTAGGTGAAGCTTTTGCGTTTCATACATAGGGTTGTGGAGAGTGTGTCTTTGTGGAACCATGTATTGATTTTCCAATAGATAATTCAAAGCTAACCAAGTTGATTCCAAATTGGATTCTGAATCAGAGTCAAATAATAAAAAAAGTTCAGTCAGCTTTTTTGTGTTTTCAACTTGCTTCAGGGAAGGTTGATGGGAAATGTTGAGAAAGATGGTGATGTGTTGTGGGGTGATTAGATGATGATGGGATGTGTGTGATGTGATGGAGATTTGAAGCAATGGAGATGTGAAGCAATGGAGATGTGAAGCAATGGAGATGTGAAGCAATGGAGATGTGAAGCAATGGAGATGTGTGAGATGCGTATGGATTTGCTGAGTTGGAGGTGTGGATGGGTGTTTTTCATGCAATGGATGGTGGATGGATGATAAATGGCTGGTTTGATGTTTGAGAAACGCCATTTTCATGAAACCCACCACTTTAAAATCCACCAGTCAGGGGGTATTTATATTTCAGAAACCCACCATTAAAAATGGCAGGTTTGGTCAAAAAATGGGGGGTTTCTCATGGCAGTTTTTCTAACTTTGATACACCCTATTCTGCTTTAAAGCTTGCTTGAAACAGCTAAAACCAGAACTTTGATTTAATTCTCATTTATTTTGATTAAGTGATTGATTGATCCATTTTTTGATTAATATCATTATATATTTTTGGGTTAATTTTAATTATGATTGCTATATATTGGAGAATACTTTGGAGGAGATTCAATTCAAAATTTCTCTTAATCTTTGATTCATTTTCTTTTTTGTAAATTTTTATTTTATTTTGAAGGGGCTCCAAATTAAATTCTTTATCAAATATTTAATTTATTTTTGATAAATAATTTTATCCATATTCTGAGAACCTTTCAAGGGTTTTTTGATTCAAATCTGAATTAATTACCTATAACTCATATTGATTATTTTACTACTCTTAATTTTCCCTTGAGGCTTCTTGGAAGCAGCTTCAAACTTGATTTTGAGCTCTTCTTTTGATTATTTTGTAGCCCTTTTAAGGAACTTCAATTTGATGTTTTATTTATCAAATCTTTATATTTAAGTAATTTTAAAGTTTAACACACTGCCACCCCACTGTAAAATGTTTTCTGGAGGGAGGACACCCCCCCTACAGAGTTATTGAAGTAGGAGGACCAGAATTTTTTAATCCAAGTGAAGGTTTTCAAACCTTAATTCATAGCTTTTTCTTTGAGCCTCTTCACACATGGAAAATTTATTGAGGGCTTGATTTGATCAAAAATAGGCCTTCAAAACTTCCTTCAATTGAATTAATGTTCTCATGCCTTCCTTGAGTTGGATAACAAAACCAAAGTCCAGAATTAATTTTTGCCTGGATAAACCCATACAATTTCAGATTTTTCCTTTTTTTTCCTTTTTGTTTTTTTCAATCAAAAATTTTGTGAATTAATAAAGTATGGATGCATGAATTGTTAGATTTTTATGCAAAACTAAGAGCAGGAGACGGTCCTATGGATCTTATGGGCTGGTGGAACGTGTTTGAAAAGAGAGAAAAAAAGAAAGAGGAAAAGAAATGACAAGAAACAAAAAGGAAAGAAGAGAGAGAAAAAGAAGAAAGAGGAAAGGGATGGATCTAATGAGGAAGTGTAAAGGGCCAATGACTGGCCTAATAACAGCTCTTGGGTTGGCATGCAAAATGAGGAATGTGACCTGCTGCTTCCAGAGCTAAGGATGAGGGGATGGGATTGATACAACAGGTGTGACAAGGAGTTGCTTTACAAGAAGATGTCTGTTTGGGCAGCATTTTGTACAAGATGATGTTTAGCCTGGAAGTTCTGTTCATGGTGTTCTTGCTTGTGTTTTTTAGCTGATGGCGAGAGGAGCAGGGAATGAGATGCTGCTTAAGTATTGCTCACTGAGATTATGGAGGCCCAATTGCCATCCTAGTGTGAGATGGAGGAGGAGCTGTTTGATACTGGGTAGTGAATGCCTTGGTGGACATATCCCAAAGACTTGAGATGAGGTTGTGGTGTTGTGGGCAATTTTAGGCTAGCTTGCCTGCAGATGAGATGGCACATTTGAGATCAGGATGCTGATGCAATTTGAGTGGAGAAGTTTTCCAAGTCAGTCAGAATGTAGGTTCTTACGGGTAGTCAGGGCAGTGCTATTTCTACTGGTTGGTCCTTGTGTGCTTGCACCCCCTGACTGTGGACAACACTGCAGTGGCAGCTTGACCCTGGCACTGGTAACTCTGAAATGAATGTGTACAGGTCCTAAAATGAAGTTTGAAGATTTCCAGAGCCTTTTGGTTGGTGAGACCATCACCCCTTCTCCCCTCCATGCCAAAGAGAAGTCAAGTACCTAACCATCATGAGGACCCAGCAGTTTCTTATAACTGGTACTTCCATCATTTCAAACAAACTTAAACTTGGAAAGACTTGACCTCTCTACAAACCCTACCAAAGACATTTTCAAATCAATTTTATACATGACTTTTTATTTTGATTTTTACAATCAATTTTCAATGTTTTAACTGCCTAAAATTCAAACTTGACAAAATTTGACACTTCAAGAGAAATGGACAAACACTAAAGATCACAATCTGAAGCTAGATGTGTTCTGATTGATCTTGGTTTAATTTTTTTAAAAAAAAATGAATTAGTTCAAAAGATTTCCAATTTGATTTTTAAGATTCAATTCTCACTCAATCTTTCAATTCTCCTATGAAAAAACTTTTTTTTTGCAATCACTTTTTAATTTCTCTAGAGATAGAGGCCTAAGGTGCCGTTTGGCTGCTGTATGTGTAACTGCAACTCCCATCCGCCTGCCAAATTGAAGTTACAGGGAGTTACAGGGGGGTTAGAGTTACACATACAGAAATGGGGTGTTTGGCAACAAGTGTAAACCCCCATAACTCCATGGAGTGTAGCTTCAAGGAAGTTACACCCCCACCAAGACCTTGGCTCAGCAAGTTACAAGGTTTTTACCTTGTAACTTGCTGTAAACCTCCACCTACACCCAATCCCAATCCCCCACCCGATATATCCACCTCCCCCTTGTCCTCCACCACCACCCAATCCCCCACCCGATCCCACCATGACCACAACGAGCCCCCCCCCCCCGACCCCCCCAATGAAGTGGCCAAGCGGATTGGAGATGGTGGGGAAGGGGGAAGTAAATTGGGGGGGAGCCCCCACCCTTTTATGCTTTTGGGAAGGGTGGGTCTTGCCATCGGCCAGGGCTTGTGGACAATGAGCATCGGCAACGGCTCCAGCGTCGGCAACTGCTGCAAAGATACATCCTGGCCGCGGTGGTTGCCGAACATGATTGTTGTAACTGTCCTCAGTGTCCCCGGTTACAGTTACGAAACCGAGGACAGTTCGGCGGCGGGTACCCGAACTGTAACTCGCGGTTACAGTCACATGGGCGGATTTGTAACTGGTGAACTACAGTTACAGTTATACTTGGCAGCCGAACGCACCCTAATGGGAGGTGGCAATGAATGAGCAGAAACTCTAAAAGTAAATAGCAATCAACAATGAAGTAAAAAATAAGGACGTCAACTGCTTATGAGAAGATGGAAAGCTCGAAAAACAAGGTATCAAGATCTTATCACACCCAAACTAAATCTAACGATAAAGCAGAAATGGGTATCGAAGGAATGAGATGTCAACAGCGATGACTAGTCAAAGGATGGGAAGGATATGAGAGTGATAGCAGGATCTGTTCGAAGGAGGTCAGAAGCTGGCTCGATGAAATGATAGAATCGATGGCGCTGTGCATGGAGAGGGATTCGTGGGTGCAAGCAGTGGGAGTAGGCTCTGGTGTACCCCCCATGAAGATGGATGATGGATCTGAGATGGATGAGAGTACGCCGAGTTTTGAGTCGATAAATTTGCAGCCTAATTATCAACCAGGCTCACCAGAGTCCCAGGACACGGGAGAGTAGATCCAAGCAGGAAGGTAGAGATACCCAAACACTAGTTTATTTAGACGATAGGAAAGTTTTGATGGGATCTCTCGGATCCAAGACGGCTGTGAGAACGTGCCAGGCCCAATCCTCTCAATCCAAAAAATCAAGCAAATAAGTACACGATGTAGAGATAACCCATGTGACTCAACAGCAGTCCATCACACTGGTCACAAAAGTCCAGGGAGGATCAGGGCAGGGCCTGGCTCCACATGGAGACTCCAGACTGATCACGCTGCCTTCTCACGTCCTCTCAATCAAATGCACTTGGACCGATAGCTTCCTGAAAGTAGAAAAATCCTCGGTGGGCGATGGCATGGTGAGCATCTTGAGCAACATGTGCTCTAGGTCTGTTTTTTTTTCGTCCTCGTCTGGGTTAACTCAATCATCATTCATTGGCACATTTACACTACTATTAATGATGGTACACGAAGGTAGAGAAAAAAAAATCACTTGAATCGATCCATGCAAGCCAGTGAAGAGAATCTGGCGGCGAACCATGGGAACTCCTTTCTTGGTTTGAGACAAAAAGACAAAGAAAAGAAAACAAAAAAGAAAAGGGATGAGAAATGACCAAAAAAAAAAAACCATCCGAGTTAACAAGACCGGCAGGCCATCAATTGGGGCAAACAAAGTGTTTAAAAACGAGCAGGGAAGATAGGATGATATGGGGGGATCACCATCTCAAATGTTGAAAAAAAAGAGTCCTTCTGCTTGCAACTTAATCACAAGCAAATCAATCCATAAAGTAGCAGATAATAACGACGATACACAAGAAACGGAACGACACCGATGGGTTGACAAGACCACTCCAAGCAATCAATCGAAAACAAAAAGTGGGGGAGTTGGTCGGCCATCGAGACGGGAATCCAGGGTTAGACGATCACTTGATCCGTTTCAACCTTTCGGTCTGACCGTGAATGCGATTGTCGAGTCGATCGGTCTTACCAGACATATTTTCCAACTTACGATTTTGAGAATCGATCTCAGCGCCCATCGTCTTGGACATCAAGTTCAACCGACCGGTGAGACCGGAGATCTCGTTTAGATTATCGTCCAACTCATCCTCTAGTTCATCATCACTCTGGGTGTTCTCGAATTGGTACCTAGCCTTATCGGCCAACCTGGATCGTAATCCACCCGGTGCACCCTTGGGTTTATTGGCATCCTTCTCTAACGCTCTCATCGTCTCGGCCGTCCTCTCCCGGGATTCGAACTGTTGACGACGGACTTCTTCCCTCTCGGCCTTCTCTTCCTCGTGCCTCATCATCAACTTTTGCTCTTGAGCGTCTCGTTTACCCTTCTTGTTGAACGTGAACGTCGGTCTGAAGATCGAACGATTCAAGGCGACGATCTCTTTCTGTTGGTCATCGGCCCTGACGGCGTGGGACTTGGCAAGATCCAAATGATTCTCGGCGTTCGCCAGTCGGTCTGAGGGGAAGGATAGGAACGATCAAGGATCAATCGAGTGATACTCGACCTCGATGGGATTTACCGAAACCCTCGAGTTGGGAGGGACTCACCAGATTGTTCACCAAGCCTGTTCATCGTGTTCCGAGCGGTTTCCTCTGCTTCCCTGGCGATTCTGAGCGCGTTCCGAGTACTACTCAAGCTCTCCTGTTTGGTAAACTTGATCTGTTGTTTGATGGCCTCGACTTCATCGTCCTCGTCATCGAATTGATCCCGAGGGCCTTGGTCGTAGCGATCCATATCACGGTTGACGAAGGACTCGTTGGGTTGACGAGCACCTTTGAATAACTCTTGACGATTGCCTTCCGAGTCCCTCATCCTTTGATTGGCATGCCTATCGTTCGGATTGGATCGGATGGATGAGGAGGATGAACCGGGTGGATTTCTACTGGAAGACAGTAGGCTTCGGTTTGCCGATGAGGGTCGCTTTGTCTCCTCGACGGCTGGAATCTCGAGGGCTTTCTTGCGACTAAACATGTTGGCGGGGGTGAGATTGGGTGAGAAGTAGGTTGGAGTAGGAGGAGAGGGGGAGGAGAGGACGAGAATGGGCTGAGGAAGTTTGGTGGGTAGTGAGATGAGATGGAAGGATGATCGTGTGATAGTTGGGATACTGAGTACCAAGGGCAGGTGGGAAATGGATTGATTGGGTTAAGTGAGAGAGAGAGAGAGAGGGTGGGAAGCCAACTGGGGCAGATTGGCTTTTAAAAAGAATATCAGGAGGACACCCAGGCCCCCCGGAGGCTTTCGGCCCGGGCCCCGATCGGAGGGCTCCATCACACATATGGCACATACATAGTATGTACATACTGACAGCCCGGGCCCACCCAATCGATACACACATTCACCGCAGACCTATGGGACTTAATCTAGGTAAAAGTGTATGTATATACGGCAGACGGATGAGCAGGATATGCTTCTAGCGTCGTGGCTGCCGTGACAGATTCGATACGGCCTTCAATCTATCGGATACATCATCGTTGGCTGCCAGGCTGGCGGGTGTCCCAGCCGAAGCCTGCCGCTCTTCGCTCGTCTTTTCATGAAATCAATTTGACATGACTTCAAACAGCTTTTAATATTATACAACGACAACCCTGGCGATCGTGAGTGGACAGATCCGCCCAGCAACTTCCATGAACTGAACACATACATGTCATAATACTCGTTTTACGACTTATCTCCAACCTCACGGTAACTGGAAGCTCTTAAGCTCCGCTAGGCGGTCGAGGATCGGTTGCTGGGTTGATCCATCGACAGAGCGTCCATCGTCAAGCTCATGATGAGATGGTGTGAGGGCCGATGAAGGCCACCTTTCAGATCTGGAAACCAATAGCAGTACATTTTATCTGATCGGTTGGTTTCTCAATCCAGCTGTGCGGCGTTGTTCTAAACAACCCTTTAGAGTAAATTGAATTGTTCTTTATCCTACCTTCTTGGCAAGGTCGTTCACCCTCGCCTCACTTACAAGTTTTGGAAGCCCATAGTGCAGGTGCATGAGTAATCCTGGGGAACGAGACGCTTTGTATTAAATTTAGTGAAGTCTCTTGGTTTCTTTCAGACCTCACCTTGAGTTCCTCAACCTTCCCAGCTGGATGAAGGTTTGCTTTGCCTTGCCCATCTGTTTTCCAATATGTACTTGCACCAGGTAAAAACTTTGATGAAACTTGGGGCCAGGTGACATCAGGTAACAGCTTTGATACTCTAGCGCTACTCCATCAATACTTCAGTGGAACTATTATGGTACATACTCCAAAGCATAGTGACTGCATAATTTGATTTTATTTTTTTCAGAATGGGTTTCATGTAGGAAGATAAACTCAGAGTAATCATGATGTCACCTGACACCAAATGCCAAAAATATTTTCCTGGTGTAGGTAGGAGAGTCTGGGGTCTAAGATTACCCCCAGCCAATTTACCACTTCATTTGTATCAATCACATGATGACCAAATTCAAAGGATGCTGTCACACAGCCACCTCAGATACTTTGGAGGAATCAGTGCAATTCCAATGTGATACTTGCAGAGCAACAAAAGTGAGAATGTATGAAATCAACTAACTGAGGAAAAAGTATGTACAATAGGAAAATAAGAGTCCTTTTGAGGTCCAAGGAAAACCTCTTGATTCAAAAATTTAAACCTGAAAAGATTCTTTTCACAATAATAAAAAATGTACAGGACCAGGAATGCAAAATAGTAATGGATGATGTCAAATTAATAATCACACTTCAGGACCAAGGCTATTGTTTGAAGATACATTTGAAAAATTTCCATCAACTATTCAGTATATAATTTCAAACCCAAAGAAAGAAACTCACTCAAAAGGATTCTAAAAACTTAGTACATCATGCTTACTAATTTTTGGCTCTAAAGCAAGGAGCCATTCATTTTTGGCTAAGCAGTCATCAGTTGTGATTGATCTTCAAATATTGCACTTGGGATTTGACCAAGGCCATCAACTCCAAAATTGATCTTCAAAATCCTTTGCACTTCCATCAATTATCATCAGCAGACTTTGAACCTGGTTAAGTTACTACATTAACTTATCCCTGGTCAACTTTGAAAAATCAGTCTGCACCTTGCTTGCCCTTGTGCATTACCAATTAATTATCCACATATATCAATCATGCCCGGGATTTTATCCTATACCTTGTATCTTGTACTTAGACCAACTTTTGTGTATCTCATTCACATGAATTGCTTTTCATCAGAATTTATTTTAATTTCATTGGAGTATTTTTCTTTTTATTTTTTCTCATCATTACATTTCATTCTTTACTTAGTCTTTACTTGATGGAAATTATTCATTTTCATCCCAAATTTCCTGTAAATTTTCCATGCACTTCATTACCTCAAACTGCAATGGAAGTTTCTCAGCATTTTGTCTTAGGGTAATGTTAAATTCACAGCTCATTGAGCCATGCACACGGTTAAAAAAGGGCCTTGTGGCATGCCACACGGTCTAATTGAAGCCGTGTACAACCCCCCAAGGCTCAAGGAGTTGTGCGGCCCACCCAGCCTGGTCTGCCCCTGTGTGGACTTCCACACAGAACCGGACCGCAGTGAGCAAAAAAAAAAAAGGAAAAGGAATGAAAGGGTAATAACACAACCCATAAACTAAATAAACCTTCCAAAAAAGCGGAAATCAGCCAAAAAATCAAAGAATGTTCATTTTTTGGTTAAAAAAAACAAAAAAATAAATAAATAAATCAAAATAAAAAAAAACCTGGTACTATCCAATGGACTAGCCCTAAAGTAAAAAGACCAAAAAAAAAAACACAAGTAACTGGACTAGCCCTAAAGTAAAAACACCAAAAAAAAGACAAGTAACTTGACAAGCCCTAGAGTAAAAACACCAAAAAAAATACAACTAATTTGAAAAGCCCTAAAGTAATTTTAATTGAATAGTAAAGTAAAAGGGCCCAAAAATTAAAGAAGTCTTTTGACCCGCCCTAAAGTGAAATTGCCCAAAAAATACAAGTCTTTTGACCAGCGCTAAAGTAAAAACACCAAAAAAAACAAGTTCAACTTGTGTTAAGCTGATCCCATACCAAGCTTAACATAAGTTAAGCTTGTGATGGAATCAGCTCAACACAAGTTGAACTGACTTACCATTAAAATCTCATTCAAAACACTAAATATAAGGATGTTAACTCAAAACACTCAACATAATGATGTTCAAAATGTGATAACCCTTTATATTAATAGAACTTGTTAGCTGCATTAGAATTACAATTTATATGAAACCCAATGATGAAATGAAGTCAAAGTCCATAATCTCTATAATCTAGAATACATTTGCAGTTGATCTTTTAGATGATCAACCCAAACAGAGGCTTTTGTAGAAATCAAGGAACGTTGTTTTGCTACAATGTGCAGGATTGGAATCATTTCTCCCTCAAGTACTAATAGAACCCAGTGGTTATTGTTTAAAAAGGAAATTAAAATTGGATCTGATTGATCAGTAACACCGTTTTTAATTTCAGTATAAGTATCACATGACTCAATTGAAATGAAACATACAGGTTTGGAATATGTGTCCGCTATAATTTGACCCATGTCTAATTTAGCCAGCCATTTTGAGGAGGGAATCTTTTCATTGATGTCTTCAAAATCAAGTATTTGCTTAATCTTTTCAACCTCCTTTGCACCAACAAGCATCTTAATGTAGCATGCTTTATGTTTCTCTAATGTTTCAATCATTTCCTTCCTAACTTTAAACCAACCATGTTCTTCATAACCAAGAGATTTAGCAATGACTCTGAATCCACAATTCCCATCTCCAATTGAATCCCCAACCTCACCCAAGAACTTATGGAATTTCTTGGGAATTTGATTGATGTATTTCATGCTTGGTTCCTATCATGAAAACTAACTTAGTATTCATTTCTTTAATTAGATCAATCAAATGAATACTCACCAAAGATGAGCTTCTGGTTGAGCTTTGATGCATGTTCTCTTCCTCTGAAGAGGATTCTGATTCCAAAGTAAGTGATCCCAATACACTTTTGGTCTCTTCCTCTGAAATATGAAATTCAGATTCAGATTCTGCCAACTTTGACTAACAATTCATCATTAGTTAGTAACTAAGTTCATTAAACCAAAAAAATGAACATATCCCAAAAGAAAAGACTTACAATCTTTTGTCTTTTCTTGTTTGGAGCCCTTCTAGTCCTTTTTTCCCCCTTGAGTGGTTTTTCAACAAGCTCAAACCAAGATAGTTCTTGCCGCGTATCTGTCAATTTTTGCCTGCCCCTACTTGATTGTAAGACTTTAGGTTCAAGTCTTGGCTTCAATCAATATTTTGCAATCTTCTGAATGATATACTTCAATAGTCTGCTTTGATCATGATCTGGAGATTCTAAGATCATTGCATTCACTTTTTCATGTAACTGAGGAATGTTTAGGATTTCATTAACATTGCACTTGAAAAATTCAAAAGGATCAACCATTAGTGAATTAGGAATCATTAATCAAAAAGCATTAATCACATAGTGATTTGAACAATCCAACATGAAAAATCCAACTTAAGCCAACTTACAGAACTAGAACTGCAAGGTTCATAGTCCAAACTCCACTGAGGATGAGCATCTTGGGGTACCACAGATCCTCTGTATGCTAGACGGTCACCTATTTGGTGGGAACAGGGCAAAACCATAGTCTTGGAATATGACTTGGTGCACACTTTGCCACCATCATCAGATTTGAACTTCTCAAATTGTTCCCTAATAAGATGAATTTCCTCTAAAGACAATTTGTAACCCAATGGTAACAGTTCAGGAGGAAGAACTGTCCCTAACTTAATTTGAGAGTTATAAAGTGATGCATGAACTGATTTAATTTGATTCAAAACTGTTACATCAAGGCTTTTACAAACATTCAACAGGTTTCCCAAAGAGTTTGCAAGGAATCATTTGAGAGTTGCATTGGCCCCTTCAACCAAAGATGTTGTTTTGTTTCCAAAATTTGGGTTTATACAAGTCCACACTGTTACAAACATCTCTTTGATAGGGAAAATGTTATTTTACATATACTTGAGTACATCCTCATAGTCTTTCAAGAAACCCTATACAAGTCAAAAGGTCAGAACCCAAAACTAGGAAGAATAAGAAGCAGTGATTTGGACCTACTCTGAGTTCCGCATCATTTATTTCCGCCTCCTCCTTGTTCTTTGAGGCCCCATACTTTGCCCACAGAGTCATAAAGCTTTTACATCCTTCAAGGTCATTAAAAAAGCACACTTTACAGGTTGCTTGTATTTTTTTAGATGTCAAGGAAATTGAATTAACGGAAAACCTAGACAAGGCTATAAATTCAAATTGAGTCAATATGAGAAACAAGGAGTAGGCAAGAAGGAACAAGAGATGAAATGGATGAGGCAACTAACAAGAGAGACAAGTTCTACAGTCAAGATTGCGGCTTATTAACAGACTGAGTAAAACCAACACTGCAAACAACTGGTAGGAAGAGATTGATGAGCAAGTGCAAGTTGGGAAGAAACAAAGTAGAGCCTTTGGGTAGATGATTTACAGAATTTGAACTGCCAGACTTCTGATAAGATTACCTTGACTGATCCACCCAATGGCATAGGATGTTTAGTTCAACTGAAAGAGAGAAGAGGTGAGTCTTCTTAATGTTGATTTGAAGCATAGGGCTGGTACCCACTAAGCCGTAGTTAATTGGTGAGCAAGTTTGAGTTGAGTCTTCAGGTCTTGAGAGGTTGTTTGCAGTAGTTTCAACAGTTGAGGAGGTGTTGAAGGTCTCAGGTTGGTCCAAGCAATAAGCAGGATTTGAGAGGTGTGTCCAACCTGCATCGTGCAATCCCACACAGTTCAGTGACAGTCAAGGTGTTGCAGATCCAGCAACAGTAACCACACAGTGCCCCTCCGCATACTTAAAAATCAACACTATCACAACGTAGAGGACATTAGAACTAAAGGAGAAAGAGCAGCACAAAGGAGATAGATAGAATCAAGTGGAATCAATGGTGATAGAATCAGAGAGCATTTGAATAATCAACACCCTGGCACAAATCAAAATTAAGAGAACTCAAGATCCAACATACTCAACCAATTTCATGACAGCAAGTGGGCTAGCGGCCTTGGTAAGGGCATCTGCAAGCTTGTCGCCAGACAATACTAGTTTAATTTTGATGAGTCCATCATTCAGGTTGTTGCACAGACTTTTGAGCTTGATGTTGATGTGCTTGGCATGCAATTTCAAACCAAATTTCTTAAGCTTTTCTTCTAGGCCTTCATTGTCAATTAGATGAAGGGGAGGATCAAGTTTAGTTTGCCAAAGTTCTTCTAAAAGGTGGTTCAGCCATCTCCCTTCCAGGTGGCTTGAGGAGAGAGAGTTGCATTCTGATTCAGTGGAGGAGTGGGCTATGTTGTGTTGGCGTCAACTGGTCCAGTATATTGGACTTCCCTTGAATAGAGCCAGGAAGCCAGTTTGAGAAAGTTGGGTGTGAGGATTGTCTCCCCAGGTAGCATTGCTGTATGTAACAAGATGGTTGTCAGCAGTTTTGTGTTTGAGTACCAGCTTGAAATCTATGGTTTTTAGTAGGTATTGCCAGACGTGAACAACCTCTTTCCAGTGATTGATTCCTGGCCTATCAGAGAATCTGGCTAGGTTAGAGAAAGCAAAGCTGATGTCCAGTCTAGCAAAGTTTGCAATGAAATTGTTTTTGCCTATTGGTGAGCAATAGTTCAGATTGAGATCCTTGAATTTTGAGACTTCTTCTTCAGTAGCACGCAAGAGTTGTATTCCAGAGGTGCAAGGGTTATTCAGCGGCTTTGCTTTGAGGAGGTTCATTTCTTCCAGGCCTTTTCAAATTTAATTGGGCAGGGATAGGCTGATGGAATATTTTGAAGTTTCAACCTTCATGCCTAGTAAGGTATCTACAGGATGAGCAGATGAGTCTTTGAAGCAATTGAGAAAGGCAAGTTTGAAACTTTCAACGTTTCCTAACACTGCCAGGTTGTCCACGTGGAAGAACAAGGCAGAGATTGAATCTTTGTGAAGGTAGAGGCAGGGATTGGCGTTGCTTTTGAGAAAGCCTTGACTTTTGAGCCATCCGCTTAGCGTTTTGTACCAGTTCAAGGGAGCCTGTTTGAGGCCATACAAGGATTTTTTTAGTTTTAGATATTTAGCCTTCCTTTTTGAGCCAACTGGAGTTTGGATGTAAACTTTTTCATCTAATGGAGCGTGAAGAAAGGCTCCTTTCACATCAAATTGAAGGATCAGAAGTTGTTTATCCACCGAGTAAGCCAGGAGAGCTTGTAGAGAAGCAATTTTTCCTGTGGGAGCAAATGTTTCCAGGTAATCAATGCCAAAACACTGGTTGAATCCCTGCACACAGACTCTTGACTTAAGTGTCTCAGTCCCAGAGTGGAGATCTTGCTTGCGTTGGAAGATCCAGGTGGTGTCAAGTGGATTAGTTACCTCCAACTTTTCCACATCCTCCCATACTTCCAGGTCCTCAGCCGTATCCAGATCTTTGTTTATGGATGGGATCCAGGTTTGAGTCTTGAGAGCTTTGTGGATGTTTTTTGGTATGTTGTTGTGATAGTAGCCGTATATCTAAGGGGGTTTGATTCTAATCCTGTCTCTCAGGTTTGGTCGGAGGGATTTGAGGATAGTCTGGTCAGAATCATCGGAGTTGGATGCATTTTGGTCTTCTGGAACCTCCACACTTGGCTTGAGATCTTTGCTATCCGGAGAGGAAGTGCCATGATTGTTTTGAGAGGCTTTGGATGGGTCAGTGATCTCTTCAAATTGTGAATTTTCCTCAAGATCTAGCAAGGATGGTTCAATTGGTAATTTGTTCTTCAAGAATTTGATGTGCTTGCTTTCTACTATTTTTCCGCTTTTGGAGAGCAACTTGTATGACAAGAGCTTGGGATTGAAGCCAATCAAAGTCCCTTCCTCACCTTTCTTGTTCATTTTTGAAGTTATTTTACTCTGATTGATTAGATAAATAGCCAATGAGCCTATGGGTTTGAGGTATTGTTTGAGGACTGAGTTTTTATGAAGGAGCTTCCAGGGGGTTTTCTCGTTTGATTTGGCTGGGATTTGGTTTAGGGAAAAACAGCAACTTTGGATCACAATGTGCCAATAGCTTTTGGGAATGGAAGTAGAGCTGAAGACTGATCTTAGGGATTCCATGATGGTTTGATTTTCTTGCTCTGCTTTGCCATTGTGCTGCAAGAGGTACGGTTTTCTGATAATGTGGTTGATACTTTTGGATTTAAAGAACTTTTTCAGGGAATCATTAAAAAATTCTCCCCCTCCATCTGTGAAAACCTCTATTGGTTACCTGTTCTGCCTCTTGGCTTTCTTCTTGATCACAAATACAATTGTTCCAGCTGCAGTGTCCTTGGATAGGAGTGGAAACGCAGAAATGTATCCAGATTTATTGTCAACAATGGTGAGCAAGTACTTCATGCTGCCTTTGCTTGTGAGGTTAAGAGGTCCCATGAGGTCCATGTGTAATCTGTTGAAAACTTGCTGAGCCAGGGACTGGTTGTCTTTGAAGGAAGCTTTGGTTATCTTGGATTTCTTGCACGCAAGACATTTGAAGCTGTCTTTGACTTCTTGTGGCAGATTCTGTCCCAGGTGCTTTTCAATTCAACTCAGACTGGCGTGAACGAGTTTTTGATGTAGATTGACAAGCTCAGGTGAGGTTAGGTAGCAGGATTCATGGACTGAGAGAAGCTTGGCGTTCAGTTCAAGTAGGTTGTTATTGATTGACCCGCCAAGGACAACTTTTCCATTGAGTTTCATTGTGAAGGTGACAGGATTGTTTGACAGGTTGACGTGCAGGAGGAAACCCTTTTTTAGTAAGGCACCCATGGATATTAGGTTCACTGTTGCTTTGGGGACCAAGGCCACGTTTTCAAGGCTGATTGTTTTTGATCCATACTTTATGTGTGCTGTACCCAGGCCACAAATGGGTAGTCCATCTCCCTTTTTTCCGGTTTTGATTGTTTCATTGCCTTCCTGTTTGCAGAGGTTTTTGAATGCTGATTTATCTCTTATCATGTGGATTGAACATCTGCTTTCCAGTATGAATCTCTGTCCATTGGCTTCTGGTTGGTTGAAGGCGCAGAAGAACAAGTCAAAGTGAGATTTGGCTTGAGTCTTCTTTTGAGGCCTCCTTGCTTTACTTGTTGGGTGCTCTGGTTTAAGCTTGGGGAACTCCTCCCAGCACAATGAACAAGGGTGTGAAGTAACGGCCTGATTGTGCTTCCCTTTGGTACATCAAGGTCAATCTGAGTTTTTTGCGCCCGAGTGGTATATGGCAGAATTTATAGCCATTGATTCCTGAGCCTTAGACTGCACCTTGTTCTGGTGTTGGACCAAGTGATTCAGGATAAAATTGACCAAAAGGTCTGCACCTGAGTGCATTATTTGCAATCTGATGGAGTTGAGGGATTCAGGCAGTTTGAAGAGGATAAGCTAACTGAGAATGTCCCCAGGTAGTTCTATGCCGACTTTGTCCAACTTTCCAAGATGGAGTTTGACGTTGGTGACAAATCTGTCTATGTTGTTTGAGTCAAAAGCAAGATATAGGAAATTGAAAAAAATGCGTGCGCGATTAGACGCTTGGTTTGATGAAAAATGGTCCTTGGCGGCTTGCCAGATGAGTCTTGTCAAGCCTTTTTTTCAATTGTGATTATGTTTGTGTGGGTTGCAGGGTCCAGCTTGGACATCAGATAGCCAGCCATCTTGTTGTTGTTGGGGATTTCTTTGTAAGGATTGGGGGAGTTGACCAGGTGAAGAATCCCCCTCATCTTGAACAGCCTTTCCATCCTTTTCCGCCATATTGAGTAGTTTGTGTCGGATAAAAGAGGAGTTGACTCCATCAGAGACTTCAAGGCGAGGGCCTTGAAGCTACCCTCTCCCCCTGGTCCAGGCGTGGATGACGTTCCGTCCATTCTGGTTGAGCTTGAGGGATCCAATTTTGGCTTTTAACCGTGTCAAAGAAATTGAATTGACAGAAAACCTAGACCAGGCTATAAATTCCAATTGAGTCAATATGAGAAACAAGGAGTAGGAAAGAAGGAACAAAAGATGAAATGTATGAGGCAACCAACAAGAGAGACAAGTTCTACAGTCAAGATTGCAGCTTATTAACAGACTGAGTAAAACCAAAACTGCAAACAACTGGTAGGAAGAGATTGATGAGCAAGTGCAAGTTGGGAAGAAACAAAGTAGTGCCGTTGTAAGACTCCAAATGGTGCTAGGCCGTGGCAGTTCTGTGGAGGGGAAAGGTTCTGTTTAGGCTGCCCTCCTGAGTGTTAAAAAAATGTTTGAATGTAACCAAGATCAAGGTCCAGAACCTGGTAAATGAGGAATCAAGGAGTAGAGGATAAAGATGATAATATTTTGGTAGCTATGGAACAGCACTATCTGAGCTAAGATTATGCAGGGAAAAACTTGAACAAAAGAAGTTAAAGTCTGCTTAGAGTTCAAGGAACAAAAGCTGTTGTGTGTAAACAACGCCCACAAGCTAATAACTCTGGTCGTCAGCAGAAGATTGGGGATGATCAACTCAAACCCAAGAAACCTCCAGGTTCTCAATGAACCTGCCCAACTCTCCGCAATTAAGCGCTTGAAGGGTACCAGATAACTGAGGGTGGCTGTACAAGACAAAGCACAATGTTCAAGAAGCTCCAAAGCAAACAGTAACTGATTTGAAGCAAGGATAACCTCAACAATTCTCAAGGGACTCAAGAATAGGCTGGCAGAATGCAACTCCAAAGAAAATAAAGGTAGGTATAACACTCCAGGTCTTAAGCTTAATAAGACCTCTTCAATCAATTGTGATTGGCTCCGGAAAGGTGATAAGGGATCAGGACAAGTATGGTCAGAGAAAGGGATCAAGGAGTGGTATAACACACTCAAAAATTCCAACAGACAGAATTTTTCTTCAACCAGCAAGGCTATTGGTTGGTGATACAGATCAGGCCACAGAGGGGCAAAGACTCAGGGTCAAAAATGGATCAGGGGGCAATCAGAGATATACCCAGGATAAGGATCAGGATTCAATTTCTTGATAATGGGGGTTCACAAGCACACACCCCTTGGATGAATTTCTATGATCTGATCTGATATGATGATATGATATGATAGAAAAAGCAGGGGAGAGCCCCTCCTTTTATAGACCAGAGGCCTGTAGACTATTTACAAGAGAGTTCTACAAATAGAGCGGAATTTTTTTTTTTTTCTCTTTTTTTTTTTTTTTTTAAGGATCAGTGTCATGAGAAAACAAAAGAAGAAAAAAAAGAAACAAAAAAGCACTTGGAGAAAAAAAAAACCAAAGAGGGACTCCCGTGGGCATCCTGATGGGCCCAGGTGACTGCCAAGGCCACGGATGACTGCCGGCAGGTGTCCGACGGGCACCGGCAACAGAAGAGACCCGCGTGGGAGATCAGTGAGCTAGGAGGTTGTGAGTTGGAGGATCCAATCCAACCAGTTGGTAAGAGAGTGAGGGAGGGGATGATGATCAGGTGATGAGCGGCCAAGAGAAGTGGATAAGCCCGCTGGAACTGCAGGCTGATTAGATCATACCTGGGGATGACGCGCAGCTTTTGAAAAGTGGGGCCTCCACCGGAGGCTTAGGAAACGTCTTGGATGAAATCAGGCCTGATTTGGCACATCAATGTTGGGTAGAAAGCTGCTTGCGCGGGAGCGTCAACAGGCAAACAAGGAGGGTTCCAACAGTTGCAAACGGCAATGTGAGTTTGCGGCCGTTGGAAATGGACCAAGGGGCTGGTCATGGGGTTGAGCACGGCAATGACAGCCGTTGCAAGTCGGCATCAACCTTGCTGTTAGGTTGGTGCAAGGTTGGTCACGGGGCAGCTGGCTGGGAGAATTGGAGACGGAAGCTGGAGGAGCTGTGCTAAGGTCCATCATAAGGATGATGACCGGAAAAGAAGAATCAATTGTCTACAAGCCTGGTGGTGGGATGGGCTTGGCATGATTGAGGGTGGCAATGGCAATGGTTTTTTTTTTTTTTTTTTTTTTTTTTTTTTTTTTTTTTTTTTTTTTTTTTTTTTTTTGATAACAATGCCTTATGAATGATGATAAGGAAAAATAAAAAAAATTAAAATCTCCGCACTGGCCAGGGTGTCCAGGATGGGGAACCACATCTCTCCCCAACTCACAGACTGTCCCTAGTCTGCAGCCAAGCTTGATGCCATAAAAAGAGAAAGGAAAGAAAGATGATTCAATCCAAGGAGTGGCCATTTTGATCTTGAGAGTGATTGAAAAGGAATATGTTGACCCGTCCAAAGGAAAATCCTAGAAGTTTCTGAGATGAAATGAAGAAGGCGTCCCAGGTGCTCACATGCGTGGCCTGAAGTAGAGTTTCAAAAATGACAGTAGTAGAAGCCCCTGGTGGTGCACAATTGTGAGGACTTACTTTTGGAACAAGTTGCCCCCACAAGAATGAAATTTCTTGACCTGATCAGCAGAGGACCTTCCGGCCATCTGAGTACCATCCAGTTCCTCCAAAACATATCATCCACCTCTAACTTGACGGACCACTTGGTAAGGACCATTCCAGCAGTTAGAGAAAAGTTTTCCCCACTGAGTTTCCAAGGAACAATTATAAGCTAAGACTAGATCCCCAGGGTTCAAGGGATTCCTGATTTGCTTCAAATGCTTGTCTTCCCAATACTGGACTGATTTTGCTCTTGATTCCATCATCTTCTGATAAGCTTTGTTTTGAATATCTTCACTCTGCTCCAGTTGCTTTGATCTGGAAACTAATAGGTCAGTAGTTGAGGAAACTTGTTCCCAAGAGATTCCCAAGAAAGACTCCATTTCAAGATCAAGACGAAGAACATCCCTCTGACCAAAGATGATTTCATAAGGAGAGTAACCAGTGGTTTTCTTGGTGGAAATTCAATCAGAGAAGAGGACCAAGGGGAGAAACTTCCAACAATTCTTGCCACTTTCACCAGCCAATTTAACCAGAGCAGCCTTCAAGGGAGCATGGCCTCTTTCCACCATGGCTTTTCCTTCAGGATAATAGGGAGTAGTAACTCTATGTTGTCCAGGGAGCGATTGGATCATTTCAGCAAGTTTTCCACCAAATTCCAAGCCACCATCCGTAGAATAAGATTGAGCCAAGCCATAACGCATTGTCCAAGTCTCATGAAGGAAAGCTGCTACTGATTCAGAGATGAGGTTCTTAAGAAACTTTGCTTCAACCCATCCAGAAAAATAATCTCTAGCCAAAATGAGGTACTTAGCTCCACAAGCATTAATGTGAACCACATCCATAGCAATCCACCCAAAGACAGTGGACTCTCCAGTGGGGTAACAAATTTTGGCCGGGCGCCTAAGATCACTTTTCTGGCACACTTCACAACTCCTGCACCATTGAGCAACGGATTTCTTCAGGGATGGCCACCAAAATTGTTTGTATATTCATCGATAAGTTTTGGTTTCCCCACGATGACCAAGGCCTTCATGGAGACTTCCCAGGATCAAATTTTTCTTAGAAAGGATAGTGACCACAACAAGTGCACAAGGAGTTGCTCTTTTCATAAGCCTAGAACCTTGGACAAAGAAGTTGGAGGACTTCCTTTTAAGGGACCAAAATTCTTTGGCAGAGAGATCAGGGGGTCTTTGGAGATTTGAAAGGTACTGCTCTAGCTCAAGCCATAAACCTTGCTGGAAACCAGAGTAATCTTGGGAGGAGAAAGCAAAAAAATGGGGGGACCAAGGGTTCTTCCTCATCAAAATCCATTCCAAAATCTGATTCATCATCTCCAATAGGTCGTCAAGATAAACCATCAGGCATAGTAAAAGATTTTCCAGGTCTGTGAACAATATAAAAAGAGAACAACTGGATGAAAGCCACCCAACGAGTCATTGGAGCATTTGGAAGGCTGGGGGCGTTGATCATTTCAATAATGGATTGTGCATTGACTTGTAACTCAAAGTGTTGACCCCAAAGGACAGTCTGAAGCTTTTTCAACATTTGGGCCTTACCGCAAAGTTCCAGTTTTGGCTGGGAGTACCTGGATTCCACATCTGAGAAAATAAGAGATTCATGCAGAGCAGGACGATCCAAACAATTATCATCTTCCTGGGTAAGGACAGCCCCAACAGATTGATAACTAGAGTCCACTGCCAGCTTGATCTTGCCGGCTTTGGGTCCTTAAGTGATCTTTTTCAAAACAATGTCTTTCCCAACAATTGTTTTGAGCAACTGAAATGATTGTTTGCAGTCTTGGGTCCAAATCCATGCAGCATCCACCCTGGTTAAGCAACTCAAGGGAACACAGATTTTGGATAGTGAGGGAATGAAGATCCTGACATAAGTTACGGCACCTAGGAAACCTCTAACTTCTGTCGGATTTATTGGAGTAGGCCAGGAGATGATTTTGTTGACTTTAGAGGGTGCCATCCTTCTTCCTTCCTTGCAGACTATATGACCAATGATTTCCAAGGCAGGGACACAGGGGGCAAGTTTTGATCCAGAGACAGTAAGGCCAGATTCCTCGATTTGAAACAAAATTCTTTCCAAGACAGTAGCATACTCCCAGATAAACCATTGGATTCCTGAGTGCCAAGGTAAGAGCTCATTATCATAGTCAGAAACTGGACCTTTAATCCCACCATCATCAATAAAGATACCCGCATGATCCGGGATTTTGTCCTGGAGGATCCACATCATCTGAGCCTGATAGATTGCAACCAAGTTGGTGGCACCTTGAGGCAATTGAGTCAGCTGAAATCGACCAAAGGGAGTATTGAAAGTAGTGAGGGGAGGAGAAATAGGATGCAAGGATTGTTTGTCATAGCCACCCATAATGTCACCTAGACCATAGCAAGCTCTCCCAGAGAAGGATTAAACAAATTATTCAGTGGCAGGAGGCACTCCAGAGTCTTTAATAGTAACTTTATTAAGAGGTTGGAGATCATGAACTACTCTAAGTTTACCATTACTTTTCAGGACACAGAAAACAGGACTGGAATAGCTAGAAGTCGATTGTTTGTATAAACCAGTTCAGACTTGTTTGCGGACCAACTTGATGAATTTGTTGACTTTAGAAGCAGGGATTGGGATCTTTTTCTTTTGCCAAGGGTCATGTTCAACTACAGGGATGATGTAAGGGAGACCATAGGATTCTTTCAAGAGACCTCTCTCTTCTTCACAGAATGCAATAGATTTTTCCCTTAGAGACAAGATATTTTTGATCAAATTTAACTCATCAGGAAGAAGCCATCCATCTGGACCAAAGTTGACCACTTTCAGACGTTCTTGCCTGACCCAACCAGAGGGACTAAATGGGCCAGTGAGGGATTGGGATAGACCACAGTAAGGATTGCAGGATAGAGGAGGACGCATAAGAGGAGGATTGAGGTTGAGAGGCATTGGTTGGTTGACTGGCTGGACCTTCTTTGCAACTGGTTTTTACTTGGTGGCAAAGGAGATGAATCCTTGCTTCCTCCAAGCATTGACCAGTGAGACCTAACTACAAAAACTGAGACCATGTTCCAACATGTTCCAAGTTCAATGTTCTGCTGCGTCCTTGAAAGGTGCCTTCTCCATAAAAGAGGATCCAAAAGATAACACATTGCTCACATGTGTGGCACAGGGTAGAGTTTTGAGAATGACAGTAGTAGAAGCCCTTGGTGGTGCGCAATTGGGAGGACTTACTTCTACCCCAAATTGCCTCCACCTAAGACCAAACTCCTTCATACCAAAGCCACCAAGAAAAGAATTGAGATCAAGATCTAGTTTAGACTCATTGCGGAGATTCAAAACCGGAATAGAGGATGAGTGATCAGGCTGAAAAGAAAAAGGAAAAGAAGATACAACAGATCCAGACAGAGAAGAAATATTTTTGGATTTTTTGGATTTTTCATGTGTTTGATTTTTGATCTTATTTGGATGAGAAGGAAATGATGAGGAAAAGGAAAGATATGCCTCTGAGATGGGAGTTGGTCCATGAGTTGAAGTCTGAGGCTGAGAAGAACTACAACTATCAGTAGGGCCAACTATTCTGCTAAAAAATGAGGATGAGAGGAATGAGAGTTTTCTTTCTGCTTTCCTTTCAGGGCAGATTTGGGAGGATGACCAGGGAAGTCTCTTTCCCAAAGACCAGAATCCAAAGAACAAAGAGGGACTTCAATCTTTCTGCCATCAGCATCAGGGAGGAGAATTCTCTCCCCAACTTGATCAGAAAACATCAGGGTAGCACCAAAGTCCATTAAGAAAGGCCTTCCCAAGATCATGGGACCATCCAGACAAGTGATTCAGAAGTGACAGGTGCCAAAAATATTTTGACCAATTCAAACAGGGATATCCTCAGAAATACCAACCAGCTCACAGGACTGATTCCCAATTCCATAAACCGCAGAGTTGAAACTGACCCTTGGGCTAAGTTTAAGCTTGCAGGCCATGGAGTCCAAAATCAAGTTGAGCTGAGAACCCAAATCCACAAGGAGAGAAACCGTTTTAATTGAATCACCAAGATAACATGGAAGAAAACCAAGAGGACAGGAATACAGGTTTGTATCCAAAGAGGGATCTGTTCCACCAGAATCCTCTATCAGAGTACCAGAGGAGACCTTTAATTCTTCCGGACCAATCTCCACACGTTGACGAGAAACCCATTTCTTCATCCCTTCAGCCACAGATGAAGAGATTGACAGGAGTTCAGCCACAGATAGATCAGGGATTTTAAGATCAGAAATTTTCTTTAATACTCCTTCCACAGCATTAGGGTAGTCCTTGGAGATTCCCCTCTCAAATCAAACTTTGGGATGGGTGGAGGGAGGAAGATCAGGTGAAATAGGTGATGGAAGAGGATCTGAGGGTTGGACAGGTTGAAGAGGGGGAAGATCAAAGTTGTCCTGGAACCTTTCCATAAGTTGTTCCCTTTCTACTTCCATGTCTTCCACATCAGAGGAAGGAGGCTCAGGTGAAGATCAACATTTAACGGGTTTTTGCAGAATTGAGGATGGAACAGGAGGAGACTTATGAGGTTTTGGTTCCTCATGGCGTTTCCTAGCTGGATCAGATTGATAGGTGCCAGGGAAGCTGGAAGAAGTGATAGCTGGAGGATACCAAGGTTGCAGAGTTCCACAGGATGATCAAAAATCCACAGAGACCAAGGATGCCTTCTTAGGAGTTGGTGGTTGGTATGAGGCCACCACATGACGGATTGGTCAAGACAAATTGAAAGGGATCAAAGCACCATTAGGAAGGAAAAAATTATTTCCCTTCTGCTCTACTAACTTCTCCTCCTTGTCCTTCTGGAGTTCAGGACATCTACCAGTACCATGGACTTCCCTATGGCAAGAATAACAGACTATAGTAGATTTAGGAACAGAATTAGCAGGTTTAGGAGTGGCTAAAGAGGATATTTTCTGATCTATTTTATTCTCAAATGCCTGAAGTAATTTAGTGATCTCGTCTATAGTAGGTGTCTCCCGGTGGGTCTGAGGATTGGGTTTAGGTCTGCGATTGGCTTCCATCTTATTCATGATTTTGTTAGATGCTTGAAAAGAGGGGGCAAGGACTGGTTCAGTGATTTTAGGTTTTTCAAAGGTGAGAGCTGTTTGAAATTTCATCACTTTATCCACAGTATTCCTAAGAACCATGAAAGCAGGGAGCTTGAACCAATTGTCTTTTGTCGTGATCATGGATCCAGATTTCACCAATTCATCCTTGATTATTTCCTGCACTCCTGGAGAGAAAGACTGAAAAAATCACACTCGAATTTTGTACAACATATCAATGTGATTGTTCCGGATAAGATAGGACTGGATAGGGTCCCAAGATTTTCTGAAAGTCTGATAGTCAGAGGCTGAGGAGATACCACCATTGGAGATCCATTGAGAAACCAGGGCATCCAAGTCTTGCAAAGTAAATCTGGCTACATATATTTTTCCCCAATAGGCCAACATAGCCTCCTTCAGGAGCCTCCAGTTGTGAGTTTTGAATCCCTAAAACAATTTGATAACCTCCATAACTTTTTCAGAAGAGATAAAAAATTGTAACTGATAAGCCATGTCATATTCACTGGCACCATCCACTTCCGCAGCCATCTCATAGGAGTCCAGGAATTGTTTGACATTGGTCCCATTGAAGCCTAAATTTTTGTTCTGAGGTTTGATTTTGACCATCTTGGCCCAAAAAGATAAAGAGGATCCAGCAGATTCCATGTTGAAGGGTTCCTAAGAGATCCAAACAAGCAGAGTTCCAAGGTGGCTCACAAGTGTGGCAAGAGTAGAGTTTCACAAAAAACAACAAGGATCTTGCCAAGATGGTGCACAATTGGGAGCACTTACTTTTGGACCAAGTTGCCTCCACGGATCAGATCTGAAAAAAGAACAAACAGAAAAAGAAAGAAAAGAAAAAAATTGGATTGGATTTTGGAGTTGATTCTTCAAGTTGGGACTGTATATCCCAAGGTTGCTGGTTCAATCCCGGCCTGGGGGACCAAATGTAAGACTCCAAACGGTGCTAGGCCGTGGCAGTTCTGTGGAGGGGAAAGGTGCTGCTTAGGCTGCTCTGCTGAGTGTTACAAAAATATTTAAATGTAACCAAGATCAAGGTCCAGAACCTGGTAAATGAGGAATCAAGGAGTAGAGGATAAAGATGATAATAGTTTGGTAGCGATGGAACAGCACTATCTGAGCTAAGATTATGCAGGGAAAAACTTGAACAAAAGAAGTTAAAGTCTGCTTAGAGTTCAAGGAACAAAAGCTGTTGTGTGTAAAAAACACCCACAAGCTAATAACTCTGGTTGTCAGCAGAAAATTGGGGATGATTAACTCAAACCCAAGCAACCTCCATTTTCACAATGAAACTTCCCAAATCTCCGCAATCAAGTGCTTGAAGGGTACCAGATAACTGAGGGTGGCTGTACAAGACAAAGCACAATGTTCAAGAAGCTCCAAAGCAAACAGTAACTGATTTGAAGCAAGGATAACATCAACACTTTTCAAGGGACTCAAGAATAGGCTGGCAGAATGCAACTCCAAAGAAAATAAAGGTAGGTATAACACTCCAGGTCTTAAGCTTAATAAGACCTCTTCAATCAATTTTGATTGGCTCCAGAAAGGTGATCAGGGATCAGGACCAGTATGGTCAGAGAAAGGGATCAAGGAGTGGTATAACACACTCAAAAATTCCAACAGACAGAATTTTTCTTCAACCAGCAAGGCTATTGGTTGGTGATAAAGATCAGGCTACAGAGGGGCAAAGAATCAGGGTCAAAAATGGATCAGGGGGCAATCAGAGATATACCCAGGATAAGGATCAGGATTCAATTTGTTGATAATGGGGGGTCACAAGCACACACCCCTTGGAGGAATTTCTATGATCTGATATGATAGAAAAAGCAGGGGAGAGCCCCTCCTTTTATAGACCAGAGGCCTGTAGACTATTTAAAAGAGAGTTTTACAAATAGAGAGGAATTTTTTCTTTTTTCTCTTTTTTTTTTTTTTTTAAGGATCAGTGTCATGAGAAAACAAAAGAAGAAAAAAAAGAAACAAACAAGCACTCGGAGAAAAAAAAACCAAAGAGGGACGCCCGCGGGCATCCTGATGGGCCTAGGCGACTGCCAAGGCCGCGGATGACCGCCGGCAGGTGTCCAACGGGCACCGGCAACAGAAGAGACCCGCGCAGGAAATGGAAAAGCCGCGCGGGAGATCAGTAAGCTAGGAGGTTGTGAGTCGGAGGATCCAATCCGACTGGTCGGTAAGAGAGTGAGGGAGGGGATGATGATCAGGTAATGAGCGGCCGAGAGAGTTGGATAAGCCCGCTGGAACCGCAGGCTGATTAGATCATACCTGGGGATGACGCGCAGCTTTCAAAAGTGGGGCCTCCACCAGAGGCTTAGGAAGCGTCTTGGATGAAATCAGGCATGATTTGGCACATTGATGTTGGGTAGAAAGCTGCTTGCGCGCGAGCATCAACAGGCAACCAAGGAGGGTTCCAACAGTTGCAAACGGCAATGTGAGTTTGCAGCCGTTGGAAATGGATCAAGGGGCTGGTCATGGGGTTGAGCACGGCAATGACAGCCGTTGCAAGTCGGCATTGACCTTGCTGTTAGGTTGGTGCAAGGTCGGTCACGGGGCAGCTGGCTGGGCAAATTGGAGACGGAAGCTGGAGGAGCTGTGCTAAGGTCCATCATAAGGATGATGACCGGAAAAGAAGAATCAATCTTCTACAAGCCTGGTGGTGGGATGGGCTTGGCATGATTGAGGGTGGCAATGGCAATGGTTTTTTTTTTTTTTTTTTTTTTTTTCTTTTTGATAACAATGCCTTATGAATGATGATAAGGAAAAATAAAAAAAATTAAAATCTCCGCACTGGCCAGGGTTTCCAGGATGGGGCACCACACCGTTTGGTGGATGATTTACAGAATGGGAACCGCCAGACTTCTGATAAGATTACCTTGACTGATCTGCCCAATGGCATAGGATTTTTAGTTCAACTGAAAGAGAGCAGAGGTGAGTCATCTTAATGTTGATTTGAAGCATAGGGCTGGTACCCACTAAGCAGAAGTTAATTGGTGATCAAGTTTGAGTTGAGTCTTCAGGTCTCGAGAGGTTGTTTGAAGTAGTTGCAACAGTTGAGGAGGTTTTGAAGGTCTCAGGTTGGTCCAAGCAGTCAGCAGGATTTGAGAGGTGTGTCCAACCTGCATCGTGCAATCCCACACAGTTCAGTGACAGTCAAGGTGTTGCAGATCCAGCAACAGTAACCACACAGTGCCCCTCCGCATACATAACAATCAACACTATCCCAACGTAGAGGACATTAGAACTAAAGGAGAAAGAGCAGCACAAAGGAGATAGATAGAATCAAGTGGAATCAATGCTGATAGGATCAGAGAGCATTTGAATAATCAACATTAGACAAGTGCCAAGTGCAACATTGTTTTGATGAGTCATGGAAACTAGATTCAATAGCAAAAATCAGAGCTTTCTCATGGTCCATCAAAAAGACTTTTGGAAGTCTCTCAGGATCATAAGCCAACTCCTTTAATGCATTTAAAGAACAACTGTAGAACTCAAACATTTCTTTTGTTATAAAAAAAAGAGCTTGTGTGAAAGTTTTACAATTGGCTGTCATTCCTACAACATGCAGTAGTGATGTTTTGTACTTATTTGTCTTATAAGTACAAACAAACATAGCAATATGATGGAATTGTTTTGAAAGATTTACTGCCTCTGGATGTGCTAAGTACAAGGCCTCCAAGTGACCTTCTCCACTGAACTTTGAACAATGAATCCAACTTTTTTCTTCAAGCTGTTCATAGAGTACCTCCATAAAAAGTTTTCCTTTTAGTTCTGCAAGCATTACCTTCTTCTTAGTGTTATCAATTGTTTGGTCATCAACATAATCCCCCCATCAATCTTGCTCAATTTTCTCTTCAGTTGTAATGTATTGAGCCCATCATTCATGCCTCCTACTAGATTTTCTAAGGCCACCCCAAAGATTCTCCTCAGTTGAGGATGCACAGAGGAATGTTCAGATGGTTAATGGTAATGTTGGGTTTCTTTGTAGGAGAGGCGCCACAAGGGGTCTGCCTTTGTGCCACTTTCATGGATTAAAAACTTGCACCCAACCTTCCTTGTGTGAGTTTTTTTAGAAAGTTTGGTAAGAAGATTTCCTGAATAGGAACCATGTCTATCACAGGCTAAATCCACATATTGGTCACACTTTTAGTTGAAAACTGTTAAAGCTTAACCATGCTTCATTTCCCATGTTTGAAAATAGTTTTGTGCCTCTTCCCTAGTAGGAAAAGCTCTCAAGGGAGGTGGGTAAAGTGGATCTGCCATATTTACATAGTTATATTTATGGCATGCACTCCATCAGTTTCAATAAAATTAAATAAGGCAAAGATGAAGTAACATAAAATGTCACTGTCAAATCCCACTGTGAAACATTTTTTTCCTCAATTTTCACCCTTGATGAAGATGCAATTGGGGCTACCAATGTTTCATTGCCCAAATCCTTTTTTCTTTTTCCAAAGCTTTGTTGATGGCACTATCAATGTAGACCTTCCACGCAGCCATGTCAGAATAAGGAGGGCTTGCCACTGTTCCCATGCAAAAAAATTCAATGCTATGCTTCAGTTTTCAATCCAAATTTCAATTGAACAAACAAAGTTTGCTCAATTTTGAGTTGAGAAAGAATTGTTTGCAGAATTTTATATGATTTATTATTTCAGTTTTCAATTTAATTTCACTTTTGTTTCACTTTAATGTCTCTTTGGGATGGCTAGGTGTGGAACAACAGTCCCACAAAGTATGCTTTAATCCCAAATTTGGGTTGACAGAACCCAAGTGTGGTCCAGGGGGTGCCCAAAATTCTACCACAACTTCTGGGGGGTTGTGCATCCCCAAATACGGCTCCTACACAACCGCCTGGGGGTTGCGCATGTTTGAAAGGGCCCTTTGTAGTCATCTTTGGGCCCCCACGGCTCAGTAGAGCCATGTAGGGCCCTACACAACTACAACATGGTTGGAGCAGTGAATTTAACATCACCATTTATCTTATCAATACACTAATTTTTAAATCACTGCAAAAGCACAGGGATTTTCCCTGTAGATTTTTTCCTCAGTTGGTTGATTCAATTCTTTGTTGATTCACCTTTCTGAGTAAAAATTCTTGCAATGAGATTGTGAAAGTTTTCCAGCTTATTGAGACCTTTCCTCAACCCTTGGACCATACTTTGAAGCATTAGCTTCAAAATTTGAAGATAGACTCCCTGAATTTGAAATTTATCTTAGAATTTGTCTCTTCCATTTTTGACACCCAAATAATCCCGTTTTAAATCTTTTTTATGTGAAGTGGGCCTATGATATTAAATTAAGAAACTAAAACTAACAAAAATTAAGACATTTTATTCTCTATGCTAGTTATTCATTATTGATGTTATGTAATTGCTAGAATGTGTATGCTTTCCTTTCCCCTTAAAAAAATAGTATCCATGGGTTAGGGAGAAACAGAATTTCACATGCAAAGAAAACCTTAGATCTCATTCCATCTATAAATTTGAGTTTAGGAGAGACACTTGAAGATCTATTTCCCCATATTCCTGCAGCAATAAAATATTTTATATATCCTTCAGAGAAAATACCAACCTATCCTAACTTCAGTTCCCCTAATAGAGGTAGATTGGAGGCTTTTAGAAGTACCCCTGCCAAACCAGTGGAGGAAAAGATTTTTCCGCCTAATTTTTGGTCAAATATATTGATCAAAATAGTTTTAATTAAGGTAGCAGAGTTTTTAAATTTCAAAATCCTTGTATCAAAAAACTGAATCATTTTAAAGGCAAAAATTCTGCTTTTATCCAATGTTGTTTTCAACCTTGTAAATTCATATTTTTGAATGAACATAGAAATTACAGAAAAGATTACAATAAGCTCATGTATACATCTTATTTCCTATTTTTTGGGAACTTTCAGTGGTTTGAACCATATATCAAACAAGTTGAGAAAAATAGTTCCTCTTGCATTCTAAAAAATTGAGCTAAGTTGAAAAAACATCTATTAGGGTGTATCAGAGTTTGAAAACCTGCCATTTGCTCAATGGTGTTTTTCAGAAGAATACCTCAATTCAAAACATTCCATTAAAAAAAAAAAGAAAACAGAAAAACACTCAAGTTACTGAAAAATAAATGGGTTTTTTCAAATGAAGTACATAAAGCTTCATGCAAGATCCAAAACACCTTGGACCAAACCATCCACCCCTTTCTTCCCACTTCCTTCCATATTGTTCCTGCCACATCCAACACATGTTGGAAAGCACCATCCAACCCTTGCTTCCCACTTCCTTTCATATACAACCTCAATGGATATACCATCCCTCTGCTCTTAATATTGCCATTGCTACTTCCTACTTCCAACCTCATCATTACATAGATCATTCTCAACCTTGCAATTGAAAATTCACACCTAAAATCTCATTTGAATCATCAATTTATCAAAATAATAACATTATTGCGCAGACAATCATCACTTGATCTCTCTTCCACATTCCAAATGGCCCCTCAGCAAGCCTCCCCCAAAAAATATCCCAAGAAAAACTTCCCAAGGAACTCAACAACAAAAAGCCCTGTTGAAATGCAGGCTTTCAATCCTGAAATCTGAATTTGATTACTATTTGTCTTAAAACCAGAAACTAATTGAATAAGTGTGATTGTGTTACAATAGAATCAGGAATGGACAGAGATAGAGAATTTTTTTGAAGGATCAGATCAGCAATGAATACTTTAGTCTTCAGATCAACTCAACGCAAGAGATGATCAGAATTGTTCTAACTTGGCTTAACAGGTCTCAGGGAGTGGTTGGAGACTGGTTGGAGACTGCTATATGCTCTAAATGGAGGCAAAAGTCTTTCCTTTGCCTGAATTCTACCCTTTAAGGTGTTCAATCCCCAGTCCAAAATCATTGGCTGATGATCTATTGTACAGTGGCTAGAAAAAAGTCATGGGACTTTTTGTCAAAGGGACCACACCTGGGTACTTCAAACAATGTAGATGAAGCCCCGGGTGCCTGGTTCCTGGTTTTGACCATCCAATCTTCTGGTGACAACTCAATTTGACCAATTGGAACATCACCACCATCTGCAATCTTTGATATGAACATTTCAATACTTGATAAATTCAAAAAACAAACCTAGTAAGTAACTGATTTGGAATCTTATTCTTGATCTTTGATCCTGACTCATGGGATCTCTTTTGGACACATAGTATTTAATGCACAAGGGGTTGTTTGAGAAGATGAAAATGATCAAACCCACAAACAATGGTATAATCACAATGGTTGGAATCAATTTCCAAGCAATTTAAAAATGCCCAACCCAAATTTGACCTCAGGCTAAGATAACCTCAAGCACTCCAAGGCACCTCAAAGCTGACAGCAGGTAGAAGAATTGAACAATATGGTTTTCAGATGCATAAAGAACTTGAAGGAATTTTTTTTTAACAGTTTCCATGACTTCCAACCAACCTCTCTCAAGATTATTGCCACTTTTTGACAGTTTCCATGACTTCCAACCCACCTCTCTCAAGATTATTGCCACCATCTCACCAAGGCACTGAAAACTCAAGATCAATCAAAATTGGTTTTAATTATTTTTATAAACCCTCAACCTTAATTTTTATTTCATTCCAATGATTCCTTTTGATCCTCTCTAACACCCCTGTAAACAAGAAAGAATATCAATGGTACAGAATTCTTCAATTTTTTTTCTCTGGCATGTTTCTTGAGGGTTTTGTGCTTCATATTTTTTTTTTGTAAATTATAATTTGATGTTTTTTGAAATTCCAATTGTTGTAAAATTAAATTAAAGATGCTGAAATATTTAAACATATGAATAAATTTAATTAAATAACTTTTTTTGAGTGATAAATTTAGCTTGAAACAAATTTTTGAACATAAAATGACTGTTTTTGGTCAATCAGTCCCATAATTTTTGCCTACCCACTGTACTTCCACCCTTTTCTTGAGAAAGGGAGGAAGCAAAGTGAAAAATTCCAAATGTCAAGACAAGCTGGATTGGAATTTCCTGATTTGAAGCTGAATGGCCTTTGTTCAATCATTTGGGTTTGATCTTCAGTTTGTGTCATGCTTCAAGGTTAAGGTTTATTGTCTTCATCACTTTGACATATCCTTTTCCTCAGTACCATCTACCTCAGTCCATAAGCATGACACAGATAAAGCACAAATTCAATGGTGCTTTCTGCTTACCACCTCTGGCTTGCATAAAAACCTTCCAATCTTGGAAACTGACTCAGTATATACTTGCAAATCTTGCAGTGAACTCTGTACCGGTTGACCATCCATTCAAGCTTTGCTCTTCTACCCTGGGTATCATCAGCACTTGGACTTCCATTCTTGGTCACACACTCAAAATAGTTTGCACCCATGCCTAGATAGCCAAATAAACTGTATAATTTGAAAATAGACTAGTCCCTTACCCTGCATAAACTACACCTTTGCATTTTCATTGTCTTGACATGTCATTCCTTCCTGTCTCATAAATTATACCCATTGTATGCTCAGATTCTATTTTCTTGAACCTACACTACAACCACAGAAACAACTGTATTTTTATTTCATTTAAAATTCCATTCCTGTCATTCATTTCCTCATTGCTTCTTAACTGTAGCTTGCCATCCATCAGGTTGTATCTAGTCACCTTTGGATTACCTTATAAAGTCTGAGTTGCCTGCCTGAAGATTGTCTCCTCAGTTAGTTAATTTGATACATTCTTTCATTTTCTGAATTTAGTCATCACATTGGGATTGGCTTTAGTTTCCTCCCATCAGAAGGCCTCCCTCTCCTTTCTGTTTTTGAGTCACCAAATCATACATTCACACTTTGAAATTAGCCTTGCTGCCTTGCATTGTCCCTTGCACTCAGTCTCTTCCTTTGCCCCCACAATCATCTAAGCTTGCCCTATATTACATAGGTTTCCATGTGACAGTAAAGTAACTAACTTAGCTCCTCTATTGTGTTTTGCCAACCTATAATAGATTTTGTATTTTACAATTTCACGTACTTGCTCAAATGGTGTGGAAAAAAGGGAGAGGAACTTCTCTAGTTGTCCCTAATTTTTGGAAGAAATGGTCTTAGCATCCATAAGGATAAGGACTCCCCTTTGTAGAGGGAGATAGAGAGATAGAGTTGAAAGATGATGATTTTATTTTTTTCTTCTTCCCTTATTTTTCCTTATCCCCCCCCTATTCTCTGCTCTGAGGGAGAGCGCTTTTATGCCCTCCCCCTCAGCTCTAACATAGGTAAAACCGCAAAGACAACCTGAAATACAATAAAGAAGAAACCCCAAGACCCAGTAACCTAGCTCAACAACAACCCCTATATCCAATCACTCAAGCCCACCTTCCATTAAAAACAACCAGTTTGTCCTTCTCCTGACGCGGCCCTCCGCTGCGCCCAACTCAGAACCCATGCGCTTGGTGTATCTACCCAACGCACCATTGCAACTCCCCCCTGGCCCATGGGTTGGCCCGCGTACATAGCCCCATGATAGCCCCGCTCTTACCTCCCCAAACTAACGGCCTGTGAATGTGGTTGGGCCAGCTCCATTCCTAAGTCTGTAATATCCAAGTGGGTTGCGGCCCATCCCCCCCCTATTCAAGCCCAACCCACAACTGGTGTGCCAGTCCTGCTGCACCAGCTGCTGAGCTTGCAGCGGCTACTGCTGAGAATGCGCGCACCCCAACTTCTGAGCCTGACCTACCAAATGCTGAGCGCGCATGTCAGCTTGCTACTATTTCAGAGCAAGCTGCAAAAGTAACAGAAATAAAATAAAAATAATAATAATAAAATTAACCTAAGAAGGAGTAGGGAAACCATAAATATTATTGCAAAAATGGATGCTCCACCCAAAATTAGGTAGGGTAACTCACTGACCCCACCCTTGAAATCCAACTCCTTATATTTTTAAATAATTAAGGAAAGAAAGACCAAAATACCACGGCACCAATATTGAACTTTTTTAGCCAATTAAATATTTCACATATATCTTCACGTATAGGTTTCAAACCTAAAATTCATTCAGAATTGAGGTGTTGTGTATACTTTAGGAGTTACGGATGGAAATGTGTTCTGTCACAGTTCCCGCACGCAGCCGCGGCAGCCAACGCACCCGCGCGCGGCTGAAATAAAGCTCTGTCACTCCATCAAAGTTGTGTATTCAGCCACGGGCCTCTGACAAGTACATAGCCGTGGGACTATGGGTTGACAGAGTGACAGGCAGCCTGAGAAACTTAGGTACCGCATAAACATGCTACAACCCACACAGGAACATTCTACATATGTAATAAATTTTCCTGTGGATAGTAGATAGTCTAAAAGTACATAAAGTGACATAAAAGTACTTAAATAAACTTTATACATATTTTTTATTAAATATAATTCAAAGTACCAAGAATGTCAAAAATAAGACAATGAAAACTTCTAAAAATATATTAAAATAATTTAAAATACTATTATGAAAATTTCTAGACATCAATATTTTTGTGACATACTAAGAAAACTAATGATGTAAGAATATAACGTGAATAGCCATGACTTATATTTTTAAGTAATTATTTTAGTAAATCAACTGAAATTCAAAAATAAGGAGTAAAATCAATATCATGACTTTACTCCAATTATTTGATACATAATGAGAACTCACCTGACATCAGAATGTCCGTAGGAATTTCTATTAAAATAATTATTAAACTTACTGGGAACATTTACTAAGGATAATTAATTAAATAATGAAGACAAAGGACAGATTAGTGTTATTCACACGTCTAAATATCAATTACAAAGTAGAATAATTCCCATACACTGTGTAATTAGATGCTACCCGTGTTACAGCACCAATGAAACGTGACAGGATACAACTGGATACCCTGCTAGCCTCAGTGTCTGTCCCTTTGAGCCACTGTACCCCTCAGAAGGACAATATTGGGACTCCAAAAGCTATAAATAAAGAGCTCTTTTGAGGATATTGATACCAAGAGAGACCCAGTTATATTTATATCCACACACCGTGCCAAGGTAATCAAATACTTATAAGATATAAGTAAGTGATTTACGGCTTAGTCTGATCAATAATATCCGTCCTCAACCTCTTTTTATCAATGAAAACTGCTGAACAACCTTATAACCCCAATATACAGGTTTAACCTATCAGTACACATCCCAAACAGATACCCAAAGGATTTAATAATATACCAGTCAGTCTTATTATCCTTTCTCTGTCATGGCAGCTTGTTTAGAAAGCCCTGCCACTCCACCTTATGTTTTAAATACATATTATCTTTGGGCAAAATATCCTTTAAACTAAAGAGCCCAAAGTAACCAGGACTATGTGTTTTCATACTGAAATCCCTGAAGAGAGGTGTTAAAGATCCCCAATAAAATTGTGGCCTCTCTATAAGAATATTCTATAATCAATTTATCTATATTGATTTATAACAATGAACCATAACCAAACCAATTAACCTTGCATTAAGCTTTATGCAAATATTTTACAGATTTTTTCTGCATTTATTAAATAATATATTGATTATTTATTATATCACCTCTGGTAGATAAAGGATAGCAAGGGTCTTGGCATCCAGGAGGCTGACAATTGGGGGTCTGTCCAGGAAATATTCCATTTTATTATATTTAATACCTTGGACCAGACATTTCACAAAAAATTAAATCAAAGATAAATTTATCTGACTTTTTTAACCGTCATTCATCATTAAATTCTTTTGAAGTGGATTTGAAAACAAATGCAGAATTAATACTCTATTATTTAAATCTTTTAAAGATAAGAAAAGAAGAATATATTAAAAATTATCAACCTACTGGTTGGGAAGCTTTAACTCAAGCTGAGCAACTTAATATCTCTTCTGCACGTAAACACTTAGATAAAATCCTTGAAAAAGAAGATCTTGAGAGGCATATCAACTTCTAGGCCATATTAAGGAAAAATAAAGCTTGGAAGAAATATGGTATAAATTACTTTTTGAAATATAAAAGTAAGTATACAACTTTTATTCCCATATTATTTTCTAAATAATATTAATATACTTTATTGACCCATAAAATAAACTTTTAACATCAGTGAACCCTCCTATACTAGAAACCACCACCACTGAAACTGATTTCTTGGATCAAGAAGTCCCAGATATCTCTGGACGCCCTGAAAATATTGATTGAACGGGTGAAGACCTCATTGGAACACACCAAGAGCCCATAGGATTACCTACTAAGGACCAATTTAATCCCAATAAAGTCTTGGTACCTTTGAATATCAACTTAAGTGAGTCTTAAATAAATCTTATTTTTACGGATTTTTTCTGTAGAAAGAAAAATAATTATAAAAATTTAATTTAAATATGAATAGACATAACACAAGAGCCTCCGGGAGAATTCCCTCCTATGGATCTTTGCCAGGAGCCCCCAGTAACCATGAGACCACCAATAATGACAACCATGAGGGGACTGGAACCGGTGAATCAAATGTTGATGGAAAAGGAGCAGCACCAATTACTTCTGCCCTCTCCCAACCTAGAACTGGAGAAGGTAGTAGAATCAAGCCACCCTCCTTTACAAGAAGATTCCCTGCAGCCACCCCAGCAGAATGTGGCCAAGGAAGCCACAATCAAAGACTTAGTCAAAGAGCATGTGAAATATTGGGAAGAATTCAAAGAAGCCCAAGCCAAGGAGGAAATGGTGTCTATGAAAAAGAAAATCTCCCAGGAAAAAGCCACCCAGATAGCTCTTCAGAAAATTATTCCAAGGAAAGAGGTTGAATCCTACGTAGAAAAGTGGAATCCTTGGGATCAATTAGCCCAACTGAAAGGCAAAGGATCAGGAAAGAAGAGATCTTCTTCCCATCCAAAGCCAAAGGGAAAGAAGGATTGGGATCAGATAATATCCTTAGCTCAAAAATGGAAAAAGGTTTACAACAATTAACCTCTAATTCTGAGCCCAAACCAACCTCTGATGTAATTACTTCCTTTTCTAATGAAATGCATCATAATTTCAAGATTTTTTGTGGAAATTTGGATGGTTTTTATACCCAAATGGATAAATTAACCTCAGTAGTAGCCATATCAATTAATAACCAAACAAAAAATGTAGGAATGGAAGATATTAAAGAACACACAGGACAATTATTGGAGACAATTATTCAAGGTAGGATCAGACAGACTCAAACAATTGAGAATACGTTATCAGGTATCCAAGAAGATTATATTATGTCTTTCCAACCTTAAAAAGAAGAATTGGTAACCACCACCAACAGCTCCATTCTATCCTTTAGTGAGAAATGAGATTTGCTTAATAATGAAGTGGAACTGCAACTTAATCTGATCAAGAATGATCTTAGAGACTTAAAAGTCCATCTGAACAACCCCTTGGGGAGTACCACAGAGGAACCAAAACCTCCCAGACAAACAACTACTCCTTATGCACCACCCTTACTGGGAATGCATAGGAGTAACACCTTCAGGCCTAGTCCTACCCCTGAGATGGAGAAAGCCCTCAAGTGTTTACCCCCTATTTCTGAATGGCCTAAGTTTTCTGGTGAAGGAGAATACAATCATATAAATTTCATTAAATTTATTGACTATACCATTAACTCCTATGACTTGCAAGAAGCTTTAGCTGTAGTCAGGCTGCCCAGACTATTTGAAGGAGTAGCTTCAAGCTGGTTTATCAGTAAAAGAGAAGAATTAGGATCCTTACCATGGAATTCTTGGAAACCTCTAATTAAAGAACAATATGGTTCTAGAATTTGAAAAAGAAAAATGATGAAAAATTTTGAAAATTCCTCATTTGACCCCTCCAAGTATAAGCCTCACAAATAGTGCTTGGAAAAGAAGAAAAGAATAGATTGCTTCTATCCAGATGCTGATAAGGAGGAAGTAAATGAAAGACTCCTCAACTTGTTTCCTGGAAATCTTAACCATAGTGTAAAATGCAGGATGAGTATGGATGCTGACTTACCAACTCTAATCAAAGTGTTAGAAGAGTCATAGACAGGAATGGGTTAGACAAGAAGGTCCCTTCTAGACCTAAAGAGAACTTCAACATTAAAAAAACTAGAGAACAACCCCCTCTGATAAATACCTCTGATAATAAGAAACCTAATGAGAATAGGGACAAAGAGAGGATTCCTGGAGCTTGTTGAAATTGTAAAATAACAGGGCACATGAGACAAGACTGCCAATTACCAAAAAGAAAGATGGCAGTCTTAACCCTGTTAATGCTACAGAAGGAGATATAGGCACTTCTACAGAAATCAATAACATTCATGGGGATTCTAGTTTGCACCAAAAATGGGATCCTACCATAATTCCTAGACATATCACGGAAGTTAAACCATTAACAGTTAAACCTATGAGTGGCAAAAGTTATGCTACTGGTCAAAATTGCTATGCAACAGGATTGTATAGAGACACACCTATAAGGTTACTACTGGATAGTGGAGCTTTCTGCTCTTGTGTCTGTGCTGAATTCTTAAACAAATGGGATCTCAATTGGAAAGAACACCTTCTACGCATCCCAAAAGCCAAGTTTAGCTCTTGCAACTCTACCATGAATGCTATTGGAGTATTCACTGCTCCTATAATACTACCCCATACTAAAGGATCTTTGAGAATACAAGTGAAATTTGTAGTATTGCTCAACGGACTATGTGACTACCTGATAATAGGTAATGCTGCTTTATGTCTATATGTTATAGATGTGTTCAAGAGTAAAGGGAGATACTTTACAGTGGGTGGTAATTGGGACAAGAATTTTAAGATATGCACCATCCAATCTAACTTCCCTCTTCCACTTACCAAAAAACATTTAGAAGTATTTAATCAAGAATACTTCTCTCAAGCAGCCTTAAATATGAAACTTTCTGAGGAACAGAAGAAAGATATATTGACAGTCTGCTTTGAGAACCAAAATGCTTTTTGTACTAAAGATCATCCCATTGGTGATATCAAAGGACATGATATGGTATTAAAATTGACTATTAATCATAGTTATCCTCCAAACTTAAGAAGACCAGCCTATCCCTCTAGTACTAACTTTAGAATAGCTCTTGAGGAACATATCCAAGAACTGATAGACCTACAAGTATTAAGGAAAGTTGGGCACAATGAGCAGGTAGATGTGACCACACCTGTAATCATAGCTTGGAATAATGACAAGTCAAGAATGGTAGGAGACTTTAGAATGCTCAATAATTATACTCAGGCAGATTTTTATCCTATACCCCAGATTGATCATCCTCTACATAACTTGTCCAAGGCCAAATATATCACTACTATGGATATGCTTAAAACTTTCCACCAGATACCTATAGTCCCTGAAAGCAGGAAGTTTATGAGAATAATCTGTAATTTAGGAATATATGAATATCTTAGGATGCCCTTTGGTATAAAGAATGCCCCATCACACTTCCAGAGAACAATGGATACAGCTCTAGGTACATGCATCAGACAAGGATGGATGATGGTATATATTGATGATTTTATCATATACTCTGATGATTGGGATACTCATATCAAACAAATAAGATTATTAATTCAAACCATCTCCAGAGCAGGATTAAAAGTGTCCATAAAGAAATGCAACTTTGGCTATTGAGGATTGAAAGCCCTAGGGCATATAGTCTCTGGTCTGACTCTAGCTGCTGATCAAAATAAGATAGCTGCTGTCATGGATAGACCCATGCCTCAAAACAAAACAGAGTTACTTTCTTTCATTAGTTTTTTAAGTTACTACAGACAATACATACCAAAGTTTGCTATGCTAACTCAGAGTCTGTACAAAGTATGCAACAATAACACTCTTTTTGAAATGACTCATGAGAGATTGAAAAACTATGAGGAAATAAAAATAGCTATGACCTCTACTCCTTTACTCATTCAACCAGATTACTCCAAGCCCTTTAAACTGTACATTGACGCCTGTATGGAAGGTTTAGGAGCTGCTCTACAACAAGAAAGGATAGAAGAAGACAGACCAGTGGAGAAACCAGTACTCTTCATATCTAGACAGATAAAAGATACAGAAAAGAGATATGGAGCCAGTCAGTTGGAATTTTTGGCTCTAGTATGGGCTTTAGAAAAGCTACACTATTACTTAGAAGGAACCACTTTCCAAGTGATCATGGACTGTAATGCTGTAAAAACTCTCATGAACATGAAAACCCCCAGAAGACATATGCTCAGGTGGCAAATTGCTATACAACAGTATAAAGGTCAGATGACTATAGGGCATAAAGCTGGAGCTAAACATCAGAATGCTGATAGTCTAAGTAGGAATGCTTTGCCTAATGAATCTAACAATCCAGCATATGACCCTGAGGATCAAGATATCTTTCCTATCTTGAACATCAATCTTTTTGCATTAAAAGCTCCAATAATGGGGATCCATTTATGTGAATTAGATACTGCCTTCTTCAACCTAGTGAGGGACAAATACTACCCTGAAATCAAGCTGCTGATTACCATTATGGAATGTGAATCCCCAGAAGCAGCTCTGATAAATAGCTTACCTGCTTCATTACTTAAACCCTATAAAGCAGGAAGGTTTACCTTTTGGGATGGTCTCCTTTACTACAGACACCAACATTCCAGTGTATTAGTACTAAGAAACAAAGAGTATATACAACATATACTCCAGGAATGCCATGACAACTGTTCATCAGGGCATCTATCCACAGAAAGAACCTTGGAGAAAGTAAAACAAACTGCTTGGTGGATATACTGGAAAGAAATTGCTGCTAAGTATGTTAATAGCTGTGAGACTTGCCAAAAATCTAATAAAACTACTTGCAAAAGGTTAGGACTTCTATAGAAGATCTCTGAACCCAAAACTAGATAGTAAATCATCAATATGGATTTTGTCACTGGCCTCCCCCTGGAGGTACTCATTCATATAACTCTGTCCTGGTTATAGTTGACAGATACTCTAAGAAGGTAAAATTATTACCTAACCACAAATAGAATAGTGCTGTGGATGAAGCTCTACCATTTTGGAATAGTATCATAGCTGATGTTGGTATACCCAAGATTATAATCAGTGACAGAGACCCAATTTCACCTCTGAGTTTTGGAGGAATCTACATGATATACTTGGGTACTACCCTAGCATTTTCTACAGCATACCATCCCCAAAATGATGGATTAGAATGATACAGACCCTAGAAGATATGTTAAGAATGTTCTGTAGCTTTGGTCTAGAATAAAAAAACTCAGATGGTTATTGCCATGATTGGGTAAACCTACTCCCAGCTCTAGAAATGGCTTATAACAGCAGTAAGCATTCTACTACCAAAGAAGCCCCTTACATACTAGAAAGATGATGGATTCCAAAACTCCCTAGGAATAACTTAAACTAAAACTTAGCCACCATTCATCCAAAATCTCTTGAATTTAAGAAGGAGATAGATCTGGCAAATAATCATGCTCAAAAGTGTGTAGAAGAAGAAGTAGAATACAACAAACAAAGATGGGACAAATCACATAGGGAACCTGACTTTGAAATAGGAGATCAGATCTTGATATCCACTACCAACTCAAACAATATAGCAGGTAACAGAAAGCTGAAACCAGCCTTTGTGGGACCATTTTTTATGAAAAAGATGCATGGCAAAAATGCTGTAGAAGTAATCTTGAGTGGAGAATTATCAAGAAAACACCCAGTATTTCCTGTTATCCTAGTAAAAAACTTTCAACCAAGAGAAGGTAGCAACCTCCCTCCAGCAATAATCCCAATGGAACCTGACCCTGTGAAAGAAAAAGGGAAAGTAAGAAGGATATTGAGAGACAAGAAAGAGAGAGTTCAAGGAAAAGATGTTAGACTATACTTAGTAAGATACAAAGGAGAATCTGGAGACAAAGATGAATGGTTACCAGAGAATAACATACCTGATGGACCAATACATCTCAGAAATTACAGAGCCAGCAAGAGGAACTGAAACACACATGGAGTTAATTTTTCCCAACATTCTCCTGATTTTTTTCAGATATGGCCATATCTTGGAGTGGGGGAATGTCAGCTTGCTGCCATTGTAGTGCAAGCTGAAAAAGTAACAGAAATAACATAAAAATAATAATAATAAAATTAACCTAAGGAGGAGTCGGAAAAACATAAATATTATTGCAAAAATGGATTATCCACCTGAAATCAGGTAGGGTAACTCACTGACCCCACCCTTGAAATCCAACTCCTTATATTTTTAAATAATTAAGGAAAGAAAGACCAAAATACCATGGCACCACTATTGAGCTTTTTTGGCCAATTAAATATTTCACATATATTGTCACGTATAGGTTTCACACCTAAAATTCATTAAGAATTGAGGTGTTGTGTATATTTTAGGAGTTACAGACGGAAATGTGTTCTGTCACAATTCCCGCACGCAGCCGCGGCAGCCAACACACCCTCGCGCGGCTGAGATACAGCTCTGTCACTCCTTCAAAGTCGTGTACGCAGCCCCGGGCCTCTGACAAGTACGCAGCCACGGGACTAAGGGTTGATAAAGTGACAGGTGGCCTGAGAAACTTAGGTACTGCGTAAACATGCTACAATCCACATGGGAACATTCTACATATTTAATAAATGTTCCCTTGGATATTAGGTAGTCTAAAAGTACATAAAATCATATAAAAACACTTAAATAACCTTTATACATATTTTTTATTAAATATAATTCAAAGTACCAAGAATGTCGAAAATAAGACAATGAAAAATTCTAAAAATATATTAAAATACTTTAATATACTTCTATGAGAATTCCTAAACATCAATATTTTTGTGACATACTATGAAACCTAATGATGTAAAAATATTACATGAATACCCATTACTTAAATTTTTAAGTAATTGTTTTAGTAAATTAACTGAAATTTGAAAATAAGGAGTAAAATCAATATCATGAATTTACTCCAATTATTTAATACATAATGAGAACTCACCTGACATCGGAATGTCCGTAAAAATGTCTATTAAAATAATTATTAAACTTACTGGGAACATTTACTAAGGATAATTAACTAAATAATAAATAAAAAGGACAGATTAGTGTTATTCACACGTCCAAATATCAATCATAAAGTAGAATAATTCCCATACCCTGTGGAATTAGATGCTACCCGTGTTACAGAACCAAGAACACGTGACAGCATATCACTTGTTACCCTGCTAGCCTCAGTGTCTGTCCCTTTGAGCCCCTGTACCCCTCAGAAGGACAATATTGGGACTCCAAAAGCTATAAATAAAGAGCTCTTTTGAGGATATTGATACCCAGAGAGACCCAGTCATATTGATACCCAGACCATTTGAAAAGGTAATCAAATACTTATAAGAGATAAGTAAGTGATTTATGGCTTAGTCTGATCAATAATATCCGTCCTCAACCTCTTTTTATCAATTTAAACTTCTGAAAAACCTTATAACCCCATTATACAGGTTTAACCCATCAGTAAACATCCCAAACAGATACCCAAATGATTTAATTATATACCAGTGAGTTTTATTGTCCTTTCTCTGTCATGGAAGCTTTGTTACAAAGCCCTGCCACTCCACTGTATATTTTATATACATATTATCTTTGGGAAAAATATCCTTTAAACTAAAGAGCCCAAAGTAAACCGGACTACGTGTTTTCATACTGAAATACCTGAAGAGAGGTGTTAAAGATCCCCAATATAATTGTGGCCCCTCTATAAAAATATTTAATAATCAATTTATCTATATTGATTTATAACAATGAACCATAACCAAACCAATTAACCTTGCAATAAGCTTTATCCAAATATTTTAAGGATTTTTTCTGCATTTATTAAATAATATATTTATTATTTATTATTTATTCTATCACCTCTGGTAGCTAAAGGATAGAAATGGTCTTGGCATCCAGGAGGCTGACAGCGCAGGCTACAACGCAGTTCCTGATCCAAGGCTATATAATGACAACACACCGGGAATGCTTGCCTCAACCCTTACAATGATGATATTCATTGGGTAGGGATATCCAGCACTTCATGGGCCCAAAAAACTTTAGACCCTTTTCCTTCTTCCAAATCTCCTTTGGTTGAACCTCTTGACAATCCTCTTGCTCCTCAATGGGAGGCTCTGGAAGATCCTCTCAAAGAAATAGAAGATTCCAAACATTCCTCCAATGAAACCTTGACTTGTGGTAGATCAAAGGCTTGCACTTGTGCTCCCAAGACCAAAGATTTGAACTTTCTCTTGACCTTAATCCAGGCTCTCAATGAAAATGTCTTGCAATCTGGTCTGAGTGGTCCTAGTTTGCGTAACCTCGGAATGAAGAAACCTCATCACTTTAAAGGAGAGCACTCGCATAAGCTAAGATCCTACCTACAGTCCTGCAAAATCTTCTTCTCAAACAATCCCAGCAATTTTCCTTCTGATAAAGTTATGTATGTTTCCTCATTCTTAGGGGGAAGAGCCTTGAAGTTTTTAAAACCATACCTCAAACTATTATCCAATACCGGTCCCACTTGTATCCTAAACAATTGGGAACAGTTTGAGAAACAACTGTTCACTCCTTTTGGAAATCCCAATGAAGTCCAAAACACCAAATATGAACTCAATAATCTAGTTATGAAAGAGAAAAGTAGAGTTTCCATTTATATCTCCCATTTCTAAACCTTGCATTCTTGCATCCAATGGAGCAAGACAGCACTTTATTTAAATTTTGAAAGTGTTTACTGGCACGCCTAATCAAACAGCTTGCAGTTGGGAGACACAAGAAAGACTCCCTTCAGCAGCTAATCAATCAGGTGATTGAGCTTGATAGTGGCTATCACAAAAATAACTGCTCTTGGAAAAACAACCATGGCTCTGCAACCTCAGCTCCAAAGGCGGAAAAATAATCAAAGAAAAATTCAAAGAATCCGAAACAATCCAAACCAAATCCAACCTTGAACTTCAATCTGAAAGGGAACACTGTTTCCAATACTCCAAAGTTTCTGGACAAAGAAACTGGGATGCTCCAGAAAAAGGAGCGGCTAAGGAGGGAAAAGGAAGGGTTATGTATGTATTGTGGAGGAAAAAATGATTTCAAAAATTATGCAAAGTGGCTAAGCAGTCAAAAAATTATCTTTTAGTTTTTCTTATACTTGCAAGGAAAACTACACATTATCTAAACTACAGCAAGTCAATCCTTTCACTTGAAAGTCACTTGGTGCTCCAAGCTCAAGATTTGTCTTATTCGATTTCCAAAATACTCCCTATTATGTCTTACTTGATTCCGGCCCTAATTTTTCTTTTAAAATTTCATCTTTTGCCACTTCCAAAAATCTTACGCTTTTGGAGATAGATAAGTTTCCCATCTATCCAGTAAGTAGTGCAACCAAGCGGTCTAATTGGTCAAAGGATAGGCCAGAGAGTAAGGGATGAGTGGGGCTCAAATGATGGGAGCAAAGGAAGTTGCAAAGAAGCTGGGAAAGTACCTGAACAAGGTAAATAGAAGAGAAAAAGAAACAAAAATGAGTGAGATTTCAGATGGCAAGCAAAGAAGAAGGAATGAAGGAATGGCAAAATCAAGATTGTAGAAGGAGGAAATGGAAGTCAGAGGCAGACGTGAAAAAAAGGGCCCAAGAGTAAGGGTTGAGTGGGGCTAAAATGATGGGAAAAAAGGAAGTTTCAAAGAAGCTGGGACAGTACCTGAACAAGGTACATCAAAGAGAGAAAGAAACAAAAATGAGTGAGGAGAAAAGAAAGAGAGACCGGTACAAAGGTTTTGAGTGGTAGTTAAAGCCTTTTTAAAACCTAACTGGTGATTTTCAAGGTTTGAAATTAGGTACTCTCCTCACAGTTGAGTCCTTGTCAGGTCTGTTGGTCTTTGCGTGATCCCAGGATGAAGGAATTGGATGTTGGGGATTTCTAAAATTCCTACACCCCGCCTTGCTTGCTAATTTAACTGAAGCAGTAGGATGTTGGTGTTCTTCAGGAACTTTTTGTGGAGGTGAGGGGACAGAATCTTAGTCATGCCATCCGCTGAATTGTTGGAAGTTGGAACGTAATGCTGGGAGAAGTCATTGTTGGCAATATGATGCCATTTCCATTGGAGCCAAACATCAATATGGCGGGTGCAGTTTTGGTAGACAGGGTTTTTCAAGAGTGCAATGACCCCCTGGTTGTTGCAAAAAATTGATGGAGGATGGAAAGGTTGTTGAAATATTTTGGAAATAGTAGTGAGGAGCTGAGAGGCCAAAAGGAGATCTTGGCCAGACTCAGAGCAGGATCTGTTTTTGGCTTTGGTGGTGGAAAGCAGTACCACAGACTTCGTGGAAAACCACCAGATGACTGGGACCTTGAGTGAGACAGAACTTCCAGCGAAGGATTTGAGATTGTTGCTGGAGGCCTGATTGGAGTTGCAGTAGGCCTTCAGGCTGAAGGCTGTCAAAACACTTCCTCCCAGAGAGATTCCCAAGGTTTTAGTTTGATTGAGGTAGCAAAGGACATGGAGAAATTTCCCCAGATGAGTAATTGAGTGGTTGTTTAGAAAATGAGACGGGTAGCTCTAGGCCAATGCAAGATCCAGCCTGGTGAACTGAACCAGATAATTAAGGAGACTGACTCCTTGTCGGGAGCTGAATTATGAGTCCACCAGTATGTCTGAAATAGGAATTCTGGAAGGTTGCTGGGGAAGAGGCGTGGAGGCTGGTTTGTAAGTGCTCATTCCAAACTTGGAGAGCATGCTTTCAATTTATTGATCTTGATGAAGTTTTATGGTATGAGATCTGCAATACCTAGTGACTCTCATCCCCAGAACCCAATTACAATCACCCAAATCTTTCATTTCAAACCAAGCTTTCATATTTTCCTTGAATTCAATGACTTCTTCCAATCTTCCACCAAAGAAAAGATTGTCTGCATGGATGTATACAAGGCACAGCTTGGAGGGGTCAATGTGAACAAAAAGGCTGTGATTGGGATCAGAGGATTTGAAGTTAATTGAGGAGAAGAAGGTGGTTAAGGCAGATTAACAACACCAAGGACTTTTCTTGATTCAATAGAGAGATGTCTTGAGTCAGATGCCTTAGCTGGGGGGAACCACAATGTCAAGCTCTTCCAGGGTCTTGATAAAAATTTTTTCATCTGGTACCCCATTCAAAAAGGTGCATTTTACATCCATTTGATGAAGCTTGAGATCAAAGGAGGAAAACAGACTAGGAAGAATGCAGAGGGAGTAAAGTTGACCAGTTGGGGAAAAGGTTTCATTGTAGTCAATGCTTTCAAGTTTTAAAAATCCTCTGGCGCAGGATTGGGCTTTTATTTTAACAAAGAGACCATTGGCATTCAATTTGGTTTTTAGTACCCAAGTGGTATCCAACTCCTTGATGTGAGCTGGCTTGGCGACCACTTCCTATACTTGGTGCCAAACACAATTGTCTTTGTCCGTATTTATAGCACCCTTCCATTCTGGTCAGTGGGTAAATTTCTTGGCTTTGGAGATGGTCTTTGTATTGCTTAAAACTGAGGGTTTGGAGGTAATGGCATGGGCTTGATGACGTCTTCTGGTGGGGAGAATTTGAAATTTGGAGATGTTGGAGCCTACCTCCTTTTGAGTGGTATTGTACCAGATAATGTAGAAGTGGTGTTTTGATGAAGAATCCTGAGTTTCTGAAGAATCAAAAGGGGAAGTTGAGTTATCAGGAGGAGAAGGAGAAACAGGGATTTTTCTGTTGGATGGAGCATAGGAAGGTGGGATGATCTTGGATGAGGACAAGGAGGGAGGAGAGGGACAAGGTAGAGAGTTTTCCAGAGGAAAAAAGATATGGTCTGAAAGGTCAATTTTGGAGGAAGGTATTTGAAAGGAGAAAAATTGTGGTTGGGCTTTACTTGGTGTGACCAAAAAATCCTGTCTGATGATGGAATCCAAATTTAAAAAGAGTAATGGTGCAAGTCAAAGCCAATGAGGATTCCTTCATTGCCAGAGGGAGCAAGCTTCAAATATCTCCACTTCTTTTCAGAGTATACAATTGCCTTACAGCCAAATGGAGCAAGGTTCTTAAGGGGGGGAGGTTTTCCAGTCCACTTCTCATAAGGTGTGATGAGGTTCAGAGCTGAGTGAGGGGTTTGGTTTTCCAGAAATACAGCGGTGGTGACAGCATATCCCCAGAAGTTTAGAGGGACTCCACTGGTGAGAAGTAGGGCCCTGGTTTTCTCAATGTTTTTACCTTTCCCTTGTTTTGAGAAAGGGTTTTTCTGTGGCCTGTAGGGCGCTGATGTGATGTGGCAAATTCCCCTGGATTCAAAGAGAGCTTTGAAATTATTGTTGAAAAATTTTCCGCCGTTATCCCAGACTACCAGTTTGACTTTATGTCCAGAGAAGCATTCAGATTGGTTGAGGAAGGAGAGAAAATGATGGTATGTGTCTGAATTACTCCCAATCAGGTAGATAAAGGCAAACAAACTGAAACCATCCACTATCATAAGGAAGTAACAACTTGCTCCCTTATAAAAAGGTGAGATGGGATCACAGAGATCCATGTGGATACATTCAAGAAGGGAAGAAGGGATAGGAAAATGTCTGGAGAATGGGGTTTTTATCATTTTAGAAATGAGGAAGTCAGAGCAGTTGATTGAATTGGTTGGAAGATGGGGAAATAGTTTGAAGAGGTAGGAGTCATTACGATGTCCAAGTGAACTGTGCAGGTCAAGGGGAGAACAATTAGAGAGAGCCAAAGATTTGGGGATATTGAGGGCCAGAAAGTTGTTGGAAAAATGTCCACTAATCAGTTGGTGAATTTCCTTGATGCATTTGAAACCATAATTAGTGGTTTTGATGGAGTAGCTGGATTTTAAGTAGGGAGTAATTTAGATTAGAGAGTTTGATAGTTCAGGAAAAAGTTGGGTGTGTGGTATTTCAAGAACTCCAGAGGCAAGTGGAATAATGGCTTTGCCGTGGCCCAAAATTTTAAGTGGGGTGCTGTTGGAAGCAACTAGAGTCAAGCTTATGGGTTGCAAGGTGATGAAATATTTGCAATTTTTGAGGTAGTGACCAGAGGACCCCCTGTAAAAGATGACAAGGTTGGGGTCACCTTTTTTGAAACTAAGGTTGGCTTTTCATGGTTGTGTTTTGTTCTGAATTCTGCTGAGAGAAGCTTGATGATAGGCTATTGCTAGTTCAGGGTGCAGTTGGTGGCACTTTTTGGGGAAATGTGTAGTGTTTGGATTGTGAGTTCCATTTTCACAGGAGTGTCTTTGTTTTTTTATTTTTATTTTTAGAGGGATTGGAAGAGGGTTGGAAAGATACATTGAAGGCCAAGGCCTGAGTACTTTCAATTGAATCCAATTGGAATCAGATTTTGAGTTTTAGGTTGGACAAGAAGGTATCCATGGGGATCTTGGCTTGTTTCCCTTTTTACTTAGCAAACTTTAGTGATTGCATAACAGAAAAAGAGGGGGGGGGGCGTGTTTGAGAATGATAATATATCAGAGAGTTTCAATCATTGAAGTGTTAAGGTTTTCAAAGGAGACTTCCAGAAGTAATCTGAAAGTTTCTTGGAATTTATTGATAGAGGCTTGAAGGTTGCCATGGGAGAAGGGGATGTTGTACAGTCAATCCATGAGATTAACTAAATTTTCCAATGAATTGGTGGCATAATGATCACAGATAGAGTCCCAGAGATGTTTGTATTTTCTTTTTACTGTTCATATGTTGAAACTAACAAATCTAGTTAAATTCCTTTCCATCTTAATTTTATTAACCTATTTTTCCTGTCTCAGGCCCCCTCTGGGGCCTCTCTAGTTGTCCTTAAACCTGCTTCCTTAGGCCCCCTTTGGGGTTCTCTAGTTGTCTTTAAATACCGGTCCTTCCTTGGACCTAGAATGAAAATCCATCTGATTACCAGACAAATAAACCAGAGTGTCCCTTCCTCCTCTTCAGATCAGTTCCACCTGACTATACAAGTATTTTCTCTCTTCCCTTGGCTCTTTGCAGCCTTATCAATATGTCTCAATCAGCTCTTCAGTAGCTTAACATACTCTTTCATTCTCCAAATTACCTTGCTACCCATCCTAAACTCTTCACTGTTAAAAGCCAAATCTCATCCTGCTAAGCTATCCAGTCACAATGAAATTCACAATGAAGTTGACTGGATAGCTTAGCAGGGATGATGATGATGAGGGTAATGGTAATGGTGAAGCTAATGATGATAGTGATGGTGATGGTGATGGTGATGGTGATGGTGATGGTGATGGTGATGGTGATGGTGATAGAGGTGAAGTTGGAATGGAGTGGTGACAGTTATTGAATAATGGATTGTGGATGACATTATGTAATGGTAATGAATGGGATGGTGATAATGAAAGAGGATGGAGAGCACAAAGCTAAAGAGATAGTATTGAAAAAAATGAGGGAAGGATTAAAAAACTTTGAGTTTATATTCAATTGGGTTTCTAACAAAACTGGTGAAGTTTTTCTGATCTAGGTGTAGGAAAATAAAGGTAGTGGCTTGCTTTTTCTTCAGCTTGATCTCAGGAGTGACTTCTTTGAAGTGTTCCAGTACAACCACATCCAGTTTTTTGTAACCAAGGGCTTTAAGCATGTTATTTTGCCAACTGGAGAAGTTTCCTGGCCCAGTTATCTTTTCACAGAGGATACCTTGCAAGTCAGAACAGTGGTTCATGATGGAAGAGGAAGAGGAAAAGAGGTTCTTTGCTCAGGTTCCAAGGAGGAGTTTTTTGACAGTACTTCCAGAGGAGGCAGTTGAGTAAGAAGAGGAAGATGGATCTCCACTGGATGAGGTGGGTGGAGGAGATTTCAAGGAGGAGGAAGGAGAGAAAGGTGGGGAAATGGGATTTTCCATGGTTCAGAGTAAAGACTTAGTCTAAGACACATTCCTTGTCCTATTGGCCAAATGGCTGGTATTCAAACTGGGCTCATGACCTGAAGGAAAGGGCCAGTGAGTAAGGTACAAGTGGGGCTCAAATGATGGGAAAAAAAAAGTTTCAAAGAAGCTGGGAAAGTACCTGAAAGAAAGGGCCAGAAATTAAGGGAAAAGGGGGCTCAAATGATGGGACAAAAGGAGGTTGAAAAGAAGCTGGGACAGTACCTGAACAAGGTACATAGAAGATAGAAAGAAACAAAAATTGGTGAGATTTCAGGCTCTTCAAAACCTAAACAGTGATTTTCAAGGTTTGAAATTAGGTTTTCTCCTCACAGTCAAGTCCTCTTCAGGTCTGTTGGTTGTTGCGTGGTCCCAGGTTGAAGGAAATGGATGTTTTGGATTCCTAAAATTTCTAAAATTGGGTTTCCCAAAAGGCAAAATGGACCTTTTCATTTTCAAATTTACCCAGCTTTGAATGGGATTTATTTGTCTTGAATATTCCTGGAATGGATGAAACCATTCTAGGAAATTACTTCCTATTTTACTGGAATCTGGATGTGAATTGGAAAGAAGGAGTAATTAATATTGGAACCTTGCAACCCCAGGACACTAAACTTTCTGTAAATCAGCAATTAAACAGCCTACCTGAAACTGTCATTGAGTTCAATGACAATTTTCTGCCAGGAGATTTGAAATATCCTGACTTCCATTCCCAAATTACCTCTTCAGATTTAGGACTTATTGCTTATTTTTCCCACTTAAATCTTCCTTTTTTCTTCAAAGGGAAACAGGCGCCTAACAAAAAATAGGGCATATCAGAGTTAGCAAACCCGCCATTTTTAATGGTGGGTTTATGAAATACACATACCCCCTAACTGGTGTATTTCAAAATGGTAGGTTTCAAACATCAAACCCACCATTTTCTTCCATCCACCATCCATTGCATTCAAAACACCCATCCACACCTCAACCTCAGCAAATCCATACCAATCACATCTCCATCACATCACACACACCTCACCTCCATTGCTTCACATCTCCATTGCTTCACATCTCCATCTATTCAAATCTCTATTGTGTCACATCTCTTGCTTCACATCTCCATCTTCACACAAATCCCATCATCATCTCATCACCCCACATCACATTGCCATCTTTCTAATTATGTCTAATCTAACTTCCTGGCAGCAAGTTGAAAATGCAAAAAAGCTGACTGAATATTTGTTACTATTTGACTACCATTCAGACTCTGATTCAGACTCCAATTTGTAATCAAATTGGTTGGCTTTGAATGCTCTATTAAAAAAGCAATACATGGTTCCAAGAAGAAAAACTCTCCACAACCCTATTTACAAAAGGAAAAGGCTTCATCTCCTCCCCAACTTAAGCCTTCAGAAACTGTTCCAAACTCTATTGCCTTCATTCATGAAACTTTTGGAGATGATTGAAGACCACCACATCTTCCAGAACAATTATTGGAATCCTCAACAAAATCAAGCTATCCAACTGGCTCTTGCTCTTTGTAGATTAGGATCAAATGGAAATGGAGCAGAAATTCATCAATTAGAAAATATATTCTCAGTTGGTTGTGAAACCATTGACTCATACACAAAAAGAGTAATGATTGCTATCCTATCTTTCTGTCACTCATTCCTTTCTTAGCCAACCAAAGAATAACATCAGGAGATATTTCAATTAATGGAGACTGAAGGCTTTCCCGGTTGCATTGGTTTTGTTGACAAAAACACCATCCCCTGGAGTCAAAAACACAAGCTAGATGGCAACCACTATTTTGATTCGAAAAAGAGGCAATTGATTAATTTTTTTTCAATGAATTTGATAAAACTTTGAATCACACACTGACCAAATATGTTGCATCTCTTTGTTTAGATACTCTGTGGCCCTAAACCTTTTTTGCAATAACAACAAGAAGTTCATATTCCTCCACGCTGGCCTTCCAGGTTATTGTCATGATTCATATGTTTTCAATTGGATACAGATTGCCCAACAACCAGAGAACTACTTTGACCAAGATCAATATCTTCTGGCCAATTTGGATTATGCTAGTGGGAAATATGTAGTTCAAGCATACCGGAATGTTTTGAATGTTTTGTCCAATGATCAAGGAAGAACCAATTTGAACTATCATCTTGCCCAATCACAAATTTTGATTGAGCATGCCATAGGAATCCTGTAATGAAGATGGGCAAGATTACGGGAGATGCTAAACCAGCTTCAAAATTTGAAGGAAATGAAGATCCTCATTAACTGGATTATCACTTGTGTTATCCTTCACAACCTTCTTGCTGACATCAAGGATGAATGGGACAAAATATTTGAAGAAGATTTCCCTGATACTCCTCAAGTCATCCCTGTTTCATCTTCTACCTCATCTTTGGCCATGAGAGAGCAGATTCTAACCCTCAAATTTGCTAACTTTGATGTGTAGCATTTGGTTTTTAAACAGGTGAAATATCTTTTTTGGTTTTAGTTGTTCAACCAAGCATCCAAGGCTGACTTGGAATTTTTTTTTGGTGGAATTAGACAAAAACAGAACCAAAACTTCCAAACCAACCACCTTGCCCCACCAAACTACAGGTCCACTCTCCTCCTCAACCACCACTGGTCCACTCTCCACCTCACTCTCCACCTCCACCTCACCCATCACCTCCACCTCACCCTCCACCTCCCCCTCACCCATTGACTCCACCTCACCCTCCACCTCTATCTCACCCATTGCCTCCACCTCACCCACCACTCCCCCCCCTCTGGTAAGCTCCCGCCCCTCCCCCTCATCCTCCTCCTCATACTCCCCATCACCAGATGCTGATCCAACTCTCCACCCACCTCCTTTCATATTTCCTCAGGTAAGCTCCCCCCCCTCCTGCTCATCACCCTTTCCTCACCCCCTCTCCCTTACTCCCCACTAATGCACCCCCTCTCTCCCCCCCCTTCTTGCCCCCCCAGCACCCTTGCTTTGGTTGGCGCCACCACCCTTGCTTGGCATCCCACCCCCCCACCTCCCTCTGCCAGCCTTCCCCCCCCTTGCTTGCTTGGCCAACCGCACCCCCCCTCCCCTTCTTTGGCCTTCCTTGCTTGGTGGCCCACCCCCCCCCTCGCTTGCTTGGTGGCCCACCCCCCCCTCGCTTGCTTGGCCAAGCGCACCCCCCCTCCCCTCCTTTGGTCAACCAGCCGACGCCCCCCCTCTCCTCCTTTGGCCTTTCTTCCTTTGCAGCCCGCCCCTCCTTGCTTTCTTGGCTGACCGCACCCCCCCTCCCCTCCTTTGGCCTTGCTTGCTCTACAGCCGCCCCCCGCTTGCTTGCTTGGCCAACAGGACCCCCCTCCTCTCCTTTGGCCAACTAATGCCCCCCCTCCCCTCCTTTGTCCTTTCCCACTTGGCCGCCTGCCCCCCCCCACCTCCCTCCGCTGGCCTGCCCCCCCCTTGCTTTCTTGGCCAACTGCACCCCCCCTCCCCTCCTTTGTCCAACCAAAAACCGGCCGGCCCCCTTAAGCAAGCAACCAGAGGTCAATGGATCAAGCTAATGTGAAAGCTTCCACTACATCCAATCCTCACACATCCATAACCCTGAAAAGAAACTATGAGTTGCAGCCTTTGCAAAAAGTTGGAGGTTCCAGAATGGATGAATTTCATTGAATATCAAGAAATTAGGGTTTCATTTTACTAAATTTAACCATTTGATTTTCTTACCATGTTTGAAACTTGAATTACTGGTGTTGTTTCTGAAACACGATTTGTAGTAATGATGAGCTTGTGAATAAGAAGCAGCATCAGGATTCAAAAAAAGATCCAACTGTTCCTAGGGGACAAGAATTATGTATGATTCAAACCAAGCCATCTTCATCCAGAGCTTAGAAGAAGCATAATAAAGAAATGGGATTATTCATTTAAGGAATCAAATTCTGAATCAATTTATTTTGTTACTTTGAAGAAAAACCTCAGTCCCTGCCAGGTAGTGGTACCAAAAATGAGCCTACCAATCAATCTACATGTTGTCTCCAATCACAAATATCAACCATATGTTTTCCTTAAGTATCATTTGCTTTCTAAACAACCATACACGTGCCTTGCAAGTCAGTTCTCTGAAATCATCCAAGATCTTTACATAATGGAAAACAATTGGCAAAACCTGAATCAAAGCAATTTTAATACTAAAACTGGATCTATTTTTGGAATTGGATATTGTCAAGGAACTGACTGGACATATTCTGCAGGTATTTGTTCCTCAATTCCAAATTGATGATAATGGTTTTGTTTAGTGATTTATGTTACAAATGATGACCTAATAGGAATATATGCCAGAAGGTGGGATTTAAACAAATAAGAAATTGATATTGATGATCTCTTGTGGAGTAAGCTTCCAGTCCAGAATGAATTGGTCTTTAATCAAAACAAAGCTCTCTCCAACGTGGCTCATGCAAAGAACAGAACAGTATCAGAATAATTCAAAATTCCCAACTGGACATCTTGAGAGTGGACTGATCAAAGAGGCTCATTTATTCATGCAGCCCATGTCATTGTGACTTGTGATGAATTTTCAAATGTTGTTCATACAGATCAGGATGACCTCAATGATTATAATTATGGATTGTTATCTTATATTGAAAAGCCAACAGGATCACCAATCCCGCCGCCCTCCACAGAAACAGGTCACGTTCTCTCATTCCCCACCTTTAGATTCATTGTGGATTATGCAAAGGTTGGTGCTATTGTATAAATTTTATGGAAAAAATCTGTTTTTCCACATCATACCACTTTTCCTCCACCAATTCTCCAATCAACAGAAAATCATACCTATTTTGGTTGCTCATTTCAAATGAAAAAAAGCTAGCAAATGCCTCCCTGAAACTTCATGGTTGTTCTCCCAAAAAAATTGTTTCTAAAGTATATTGAAAAAAATGTAGATATGGGTAAAAAATTTCTATGCATGAAGTTAAAAAATTACTTTTTGCTTTTGAATTATCTTGATTTTTTCCAAAAGTCCATGGGGAAGTGTGCATGCATTGTAAAATAGTTTTACAAATTGGATTGAAAGATAAAAGATAAAATTAGAGATGGAAAACTTATGCTAAGTCCTCCACCTCCCAAACATCTCTAAAAGAGTTGAACTAGTCATGCTTTCCTGCATGTCAATGTTTTGGGGAGGTGGACAACTTAATAAAAGTTGATATTTTTTTATTTTTAAAATTTTTAAATTAAATATATTTACAAGCCCAGCAATTGAGTGATTTTCTTGATTTCATACACAGTTCTACTGCTACCAATATATACCATGGCTACGGATAACCTATCTTTTTTTTCTGTGGCTAGCCTATCCCTCTCCTTTTGGAGTTGAACTTCCTCTCAATCCTTCTCCTTTTCCTCTTTTTCAGCCTCCAGGACGCCAAGATCCTTGCTATCCTTTAGCTACTAGAGGTGATAGAATAAATAATAAATATATTATTCAATAAATGCAGAAAAAATCCGTAAAATATTTGGATAAAGCTTATTGCAAGGTTAATTTTTTTGGATATGGTTAATTGTTATAAATCTATATAAATAAATTGATTATTAAATATTTTAATAGAGGGGCCACAATTATATTGTGGATCTTGAACACCTTTCTTCAGGGAATTCACTATGAAAACACGGAGGCCTGTTTAATTTGGAACCTTTAGTTTATATTCTTAAAGGATATATTGCCCAAACATAATACGTATATAAAATACACAGTGGAGTGGAAGGGCTTTGTAATCAAGCTGCCACAACAGAGAAAGGATAATAAGACTCACTGGTATATTATTAAATCCTTTGGGTACCTGTTTGGGACATGCAATGATGGGTTAAACCTGTATACTGGGGTTATAAGGTTGTTGAGCAGTTTAAATTGATAAAAAGGGTTGGGGATGGATATTATTAATCAGAATAAAGCCATAAATCACTTAAATATCTCTTATAAGTATATGATTACCTTGGCACAGTTTCTGGATACAAATACAACGGGGTCTCTTGGTATCAATATACTCAAAAGAGATCTTTATTTATAGCTTTTTGAGTCCCAATAGTGTCCTTCTGAGGGATACAGGGGCTTAAAGGGACGGAAACTGAGGCTAGCAGGGTCCCCAGTGGTAGCCTGTCATGTGTTCTTGGTGCTGTAGCACGGGTAGCATCTAATTTCACAGGGTATGGGAATTATTCTACTTTATAATTGATGTTTGTACATGTGAATTACACTAATATGTCCATTTTTATTTATTATTTAATTAATTATCCTTAGTAAATGTTCCCAGTAAGTTAATAATTATTTTAATAGACATTTGTACGGATAGTCTGATGTCAGGTGAGTTCTCATTATGCATTAATTAATTGCAGTAAAGTCATGATATTGATTTTACTCCTTATTTTCGAAATTCAGTTGATTTACTAAAATAATTAATTAAAAATGTAAGTCATGGGTATTCATGTGATATTTTTACATCATGAGTTTTCTTAGTATGTCACAAAAATGTTGATGTCTAGAAATTCTCATAATAGTATATCAAAGTATTTTAATACATTTTTAGAAGTAGTCATTATCTTATTTTTGACATTTTTGGTACTTTGAATTATATTTAATCAAAAAGACGTATAAAGGTTATTGAAGTATTTTTATATAAGTTTATTGTTTTTTAGAATATCTACTATCAATGGGAACATTTATTACATATGTAGAATGTTCTCATGTAGGTTGTAGCATGTTTACACGTTACCTAGGTTTCTCAGGCCGCCTCTCATTTGTCAACCCGTAGTCCCGCGGCTGCCTACTTGTCAGAGGCCCGGGGCTGCGTACACGGCTTTGAAAGGGTGACAGTGCTGTAGCTCAGCCATGGGCGGGTGTATTGGCTGCCGTGGCTGCATGCGGGAATTGTGACAGAACACATTTCTGTCTGTAGCTCCTAAAATATACAAAAAACCTCAATTCTGACTGAATTTTAGGTGTGAAACCTATACCTGAAAATACATGTGAAATATTTAATTGGCCAAAAAGTTCAGTAGTGGTGCCATGGTATTTTGGTCTTTCTTTTGTTAATTATTTAAAATTATAAGGAGTTGGATTTCAAGGGTGGGGTCATTGAGTGACCCTACCTAATTTTGGGTGTAGAATCCATTTTTGCAATAATATTTATAGTTTTCATAATCCTTCTTAGGTTAATTTTGATATTATTTTTTTTGTTATTTCTGTTACTTTTGCAGCTTGCTCTGCCATTGTAGCAAGCTGACATTCCCCCACTCCAAGATATGGCCATATCCAAAAAAAAAATCTGGAGCATGTTTGGAAAAAATTAATTCCATGTGTGCTTCATTTCTTTTTGCTGTCTCTGTAGTTTCTAAGATGTATTGGTCCATCAGGTATATTATTCTCTGGTAACCATTCATCTTTGTCTACAGATTCTCCTTTGTATCTTACTAAGTATAGTCTAACATCTTTTCCTTGAACTTTCTCTTTCTTGTCTCTCAATATCCTGCTGAATTTCACTTTTTCTTTCACAGGGTCAGGTTCTATTGGGATCATTGCTGGAGGGGGGTTGCTACCTTCTCTTGGTTGAAAGTGTTTTACTAGGCTAACAGGAAATACTGGGTGCTTTCTTGATAATTATTCACTCAAGATTACTTCTACAGCCTTTTTTCCACGCATCTTTTTGATATAAAATGGTCCAACAAAGGCTGGTTTCAGCTTTCTGTTACCTGCTAAATTGTTGAAGTTGGCAGTGGATATCAAGATCTGATATCTTATTTTAAAGTCAGGTTCTCTATGTGATTTGTCCCATCTTTGTTTGTTGTATTCTACTGCTTCTTTTACAAATTTTTGAGAATGATTTTTTGCCCAATATATCATTTTCTTAAAGTCAAGAGATGTTGGATGAATGGTGGCTAAGTTATAGTTTAAGTTATTCCCAGGGTGTTTTGGAATACATCCTCTTCCTAGTATGTAAGGGGCCTCTTTGGTAGTAGAATGTTTACTGCTGTTAAAAGCCATCTCTAGAGCTGGGAATAGGCTTACCCAATCATGGAAATAACCATCTGAGTTTTTGTATTCTAGACCAAAGCTTCAGAACCTCCTTAACATACCTTCTAGGGTCTGTATCATTATTTCAGCTAATCCATCAGTTTGGGGATGGTATGCTGTAGAAAATGCTAGAGTAGTACCCAGTATATCATGTAAATTACTCCAAACCTCAGAGGTGAATTTGGGGTCTCTGTCACTAATTATAATCTTGGGTATACCAACATCAGCTATGATCATATTCCAAAATAGTAAAGCTACATCCATAGCACTATCTTCTTTGTGGTTAGGTAAGAATTTTGCCTTCTTAGAGTATTGGTAAACTATAACCAGGAAAGAGTTATATGAATGAGTCCCTCCAGGGGGGAGGCTGGTGACAAAATCCATATTGATGATTTCAAATCTAGTTTTGGGTTAAGAGATCTTCTGTAGGAGTTCAAAACTTTTGACAGTAGTTTTATTAGATTTTTGGCAAGTCTCACAGCTAGTAACATACTTAATATTGATTTCTTTCCAGTCTATCCACCAAGCAGTTTGTTTTAATTTCTCCAAGGTTCTTTCAGTGGATAGATGCCCTGATGAACAGTTGTCATGGCATTCCTAGAGTATGTGTTTTATATGTTCTTTGTTGCTTTGTACTAATAAACTAGAATGTTGGTGTCTGTAGTAAAGGAGACCATCCAAAACGGCAAACCTTCCTACTTTATAGGGTTTAAGTAATGAAACAGGTAAACTATTTATCAGAGCTGCTTCTGGAGAATCAAATTCCATAATGGTAATCAGCAGCTTGATTTCAGACGAGTAGTTGCTCCTCAATAGATTTAAGAAAGCAGTTTCCAATTCACATAAGTGGATTCCCATGATTGGAGCATCTAATGAAAAAAGATTGATGTTCAAAATAGGAAAGATATCTTGATACTCAGGGAAATATGCTGGATTGCTAGAGTCATTAGGTAAAGCATTCCTACTTAGACTATCAGAATTCTGGTGTTGAGCTCCAGCTTTATGAACTGTAGTCATCTGACGTCTATACTGTTGTATAGCAATTTGCCACCTGAGCATATTTCTGCTGGGGGTCTTCATGTTCCTGAGGGTTCTTACAGCATTACAGTCTGTGATCACTTGGAAAGTGGTTCCTTCTGAGTAATAGTGTAGCTTTTCTAAAGCCCATACTAGAGCCAAGAATTCCATCTGACTGGCTCCATATATCATTTCTGTGTCTTTGATCTGTCTAGATATGAAGATTACTTGTTTCTCCACTGGTTTGTCTTCTTCTATTTATTCTTGATGTAAAGAAGCTCCTAACCCTTCCATACAGGCTTCAATGTAGAGCTTATAGGGTTTGGAGTAATCTGGTTGAATTAGTAGAGGAGTAGAGGTTGTTGTGGTATAGGCTTCATTCTGCTATTTTCTTTCTTCATAATTGTAAGTCAAGCTTATTCCAAACCTCATTACTCTGAGCACCTCCGCGCTGTCTACAGCACAGTCCACGTCTGAAACACCGCGGAAGGCCCAGTGCCCGCAGTCTAATTCCAAGTGAACAAGACTTAAATAGAGGGCTTGCCGGCTCAAGTCCTGAGATGTTCTCCTTGTACAATTTCTAAATTGTGCCTCTGACATCTTGGGATTCTGAGACCGGTAAGCAACTCTTGTTTCTCAACTACCTTCAAGGCTATGTGCTCATCTCATCTCTGCTGTTGTTTTCTTTCCATCATAATCAGCCTCCTTACCGCTTACTTCACTCTAAATCTCTGCTACGCCCATAGTTGTGCTGGGTCTTCTATTGAAGGTGATCCTACTAGTAATGGTTGTTCTTTTTATCCAACCTCATGCTGAAATGAGTCTTCTATTGAAGCTTAAACTTTACAGATTTACAGTCCCACGCATTGCTCTCTAGAATAATCAACATGACAGACCAGGAAGATGGCCCTAAGCTGAACATACCCTTGCTTACGGAATCAAACTACCCTGCCTGGTTTTTGCAAATCAAGAGCTACCTACGCAGAAGAGGTTTACTTGAAATCATTGAGGAATACGATCCCTCTCAGAATCCCAACGCTTCCTTGAAGAAGAAAATATATGAGGCTGTAGACATCATCATTCAACACCTAGACAATACTGCCTTCAATGCAGTGGTCAATCACTCCAATGAAGCCAATCCAAAGGCTATCTTGGAAGCCATCAACAAAAGATACGCCTCAAAATCGTCCAACAACCAAGGACGTCTGTGGCTGAGCTTTATCTGCTACCAATACAAGGGCAACCTCAACCAGTACATCAACAAGTGCCGCAAGCTTATGAACAAAATTTCAGTAGTCAAACTTGATGTTCCACATGAAATACTCAGCTATACAATCCTGGCCAAACTTCCCAATCCATTCTACCATATTGTGGACACCATACTCCTCAACGATAAAATGCTCAAGAATCCAACGGCCATCTTAAACAAACTGAGAGAAGTGATCCACATAGAATCCTCCAGAATGGAGGAATCACCGGATCAATCATCCTCCACTAACTCCACCGTTGCTCTTCACAAGTCTGCCTTGCACCGGAAAGGAAAGCCTAAACACTCCTGCTCCAAAGGAAAGCATAATCCACTTGCGGAGCATCCTGAAGATCAATGCTGGCAACTACATCCTGAGCTACGACCCAACTTCCCTAAGTCTAAAACTCAGTCACAATCTCATCTGCATTCCGCTCAAAAGGAATCAGAGGGCCCAAAAACCTGTCCTTCAAACCAACCTCAGGCCTTTCTCAACACCCAGCTCTACCTACACCCCTCTCCTCCGCATAATTCCCTCCTGCCTGTTCTTGACTTGGGGTGTACTCATCACATAGTCAATAACCCCGCCTTCCTGTTTGAATCAAGGCCCACTTCAATGTTGATTGGCACCGGATGTGAAGGCTCTACTCTCCTGGCCACCGCCATAGGCAAATGTTGGATCACCAATCACCTGAGCAAAAGCATTGTGCTCAAGGACGTGTTGCTTGTACCAAAAATAAAACGATGCCTTATATCCCTATCTAAACTCTCAAATGCTACCGCCACCATCAATTGGGTAGGTTACTTGGGCTATGAGATATCCCTGGATGGCTTCTCCCTCCTTGGCTCAGCAGCAAACCATCTAGTGGAGCTCTGTGGAATTTGGTTCAAAGGACAGTATACCCAAGGAGCTATCCACCTATGACAACCAGTCAGCAGTACCTGGAACCTCCGACTTGGACATCCCAGCAACAAATTACTCAACCAACTTTTTCCAAACCAACCGTCTAACGTCCAATGTGAAATTTGTCGCAGCTGTAAGATGACCGCCACGCCGTTCCCCAACCACTTCAAGGCAGTCACCAGACCTCTTGAAGCTATACATTCAGATGTTGTTGGCCCTTTTTCCATCCAATCCATTGGTGGATGTTGGTTTTTCCTCACGATTGTTGATCAATACTCCGGGTTCAAATCAGTCTCATTTCTCCGAACCAAAGATCAAGCACCCGATGCCATCAAAGACTTCATCCAAATTGCGGAAAGGAAACTTGGCACTAAAGTGGGTACACTAGTTTCAGACAACAGAGGCAAGTTTTTAAACAAAAAGCTCTCCACCTATCTAAAAGAGATAGGGGTGGAGCACCATCTGTCACCTCCATATACCCCCCAGCAAAACGGTCTGGCAGAAAGAGCTAACCAAACCATTCTTGAAAAGGCTTGCTGCCTGCTGGTCCAAAGCAAGTTACCTCCAACGTACTGGGCCGAAGCTGTGAAGACAGCAACGGATCTCATCAATCTGCTCCCCATTGCTTTGAAAAACTTTGTCATCCGGTATAAAATCTGGACAGGGAAGGACTTCAACTACACCTTCCTCAAACCATTTGGCTGCACGGTGTACTCCCTCATTCCAAAAATCAAGAGGGGCTCAAAACTGGATATTAATGGAGAAAAAGGGACTCTTCTTGGGTATGTAAATGATTTTTCATCATACAAAGTTCTGGACCACCGCACCGGTCGCACCCACATCAGCGCCAACGTCACCTTCCTGAAAGATACCTTTGGCCACCCTTCCTGCGCTCCTGAGGAATCCAGCGGCTTCCGGGATCCTTTTCCTTCTCAACCCATCAATCTACGGAGAAACCTTCCTGCTCTGCTTAACAGTGATGACACGGCACTTCAGAATCAAAGTACTAACCTGATTTCCTCCCCTGATTACAGCGTAGTCTCCAAGCAGAACATCTTGGCCCACAATCATTGTATTCACTGCGCCAACCCAGAGGTTAACCTGAGCAAAGTTCAGAACCAAGACCCCAAGACCGTAGATCAAGCCCTTGCGAGCCCCCACAAGTTGGAATGGATTGCTGCTATGGAGAAGGAGGTACTAAACTTACTCACTTATGGAGTTTGGGAAGAATGCAAGCCGCAGGGGTTGATCAAAGCACTTAAGTGCATATGGGTATTTCAAACCAAATGTGACAAGGACAACAAGATAATTGAGTTCAAGGCGAGGCTGTGTGTGCAAGGTTTCCATCAACAATTTGGGTTCAATTACTCAAGTGTCTTTGCTCCTACTGGAGAAAAATCTTCCCTTTGATTACTAATTGCTTATGCTGTTCAGCGCGGGCTCAAATTCCATCAACTGGATGTTAAATTGGCCTTCCTTAATGCGTCACTGAATGAAGTCATACATGTCAAAGTGCCTCCAAACGTCCCAATCTCTCCCAGAAAGTCTGTCTGTCTGAAAAAGGCCTTATATGGGCTCAAGCAAGCGCCACAGATGTGGTACAACACCCTAAGCAACTAGCTCCAAGAGACAGGATTCAAGAGAAGCAAAGCGGACCAATGCGTATTCTGGGAAGGCAATACCTATCTGTACATACACGTGGACGACATTGCCATTTTTAGCACGGACCCGGCAAGCTTTGTGAGCGCCATATTGGAGAGGTTCAAAATCAAGGACCTTGGGTCGGCGTCTCTGCTGCTCGGAATGAATGTAAGGCAGACCGCGGATGCCGTTCACCTCAGTCAACAAACTTACATCGCGGGCCTTGAGGCGCAATAAAAGCTCCCAAACCATAAGCAGTGCTCTACCCCCTTCAAACCCGCTGGCAAGTTGTTTCCCGCTACGGAGGAGGAGAAAAAGGGTTTCTTGGCGTCGGGGTTAGACTACCGGAAACTTGTTGGAGAGCTCAATTATATCAGTTGTAACACCCGCCCCAACATTACCTTTGCAGTCAACTATCTGTTGCAATTCCTCAACGCACCTGGCCAAGTGCATTACAAGGCTGGTTTGATGGTTCTTAGCTACTTGGCCCACACCAGCTCCCTGGGTCTTAATTTCACAAAGAAGTCAAGCAAATCCAACCTTAGTGCCCATGTCAATGCCAATTGGGAAACTTGTCCTTCTACAAGGCGGTCCATCAGCGGTTTTGTGGTGCTGTGGAACAAAAAAATCATCAGCTGGAAGTTGCAGAAGCAAGCAACGGTCACCCTCTCCACCACAGAGGCGGAGTACAAGGCAGCTGGAGAAGCGGTCAAAGAGACACTCTGGGCAAAGTCTCTGGCAGAGGAAGTTTTCCAGCGACCTGTGAAGAGTCCAATCCCAATTTACGAGGATAATCATGGCTGTGTCAAGTTAGCCTCCAGCGCGGCCAATCATGCAACGTTCAAGACAAAACATATGGAACTGCGCCATCATTTTCTACGGGAGGAAATAGACAAGGGAACCATCTCCATCAAGTGCATTGACTCCAAAAGAAATCCCGCTGATTTCCTCACCAAAACGGTGTGGTAGACCAAACCTAATCTATAGCCATCAGACTCAATTTTCTAGTATAAATATAATCTCAATCATAAATTTAACCTCAGAAATGGATTCTACACCAAAAATAACCCATAGTCACCCAGCCAAACTACCCCTCTATCTCTCATGGTTTAGAAGATACAGCCAAAATAAATTGTGGACAGCTCATATCACACCCAGGTATCACAAACTAGTGAAAGGCCATATGGGTATACTTGGAATCCCTAAAGAAATACCAGTAACATCCCAACATAACACCTCAACCAAACATACAACCAATCACCTCACCTGTATACTCAGAACCATAAGCAAGGCCATGTGTAACCAAAACAACCAGCAGTACAAGGCACCACAGGACTACCCAGCAATGTATGCAGGCAGTCTGGGCCATGTGTAACCAAAAAACCACCAGTACATACAGCCAGTAGCATGTGATACCAAATAAACTACCAGTACCAACAACCCTCAGCACCACACAGCAATTTATGCAGCCAGTAGCATGTGTAACCAAACACCCAGCAGTACAAGGCACCACAGGACTACCCAGCAATGTATGCAGGCAGTCTGGGCCATGTAGATCCAAACAACCACCAGTACAGGCACCACAGGACTACCCAGCAATGTATGCAGGCAGTCTGGGGCCATGTGTAACCAAACAACCACCAGTACAAATACCACAGGACTACCCAGCAATATATGCAGGCAGCTAGGGCCATGTAGATCCAAACAACCACCAGTACAGGCACCACAGGACTACCCAGCAATGTATGCAGGCAGTCTGGGCCATGTGTAACCAAACAACCACCAGTAAAAATACCACAGGACTACCCAGCAATATATGCAGGCAGCTAGGACCATGTAGATCCAAACAACCCACCAGTACCAGTTCACCACAGCACAAATTCAACCAAGCACTACACAGCAATTAATGTAGGCAAGTGCCTGCATGTAACCCCAGTACAACCTCTTTCCAACCAGCAGAAATGCCTCATGTAACTGTATTAGGTTTTCCCAACAAGCAGAAATGCCTCATGTAACTGTATTAGATTTTCCCAACCAGCTAAAATGTCTCATGTACCTGTATCCCACTGTAACAGGGGAAGCCCCAGGGCACCCTCAGGGGAAGCCCTGAGCATCCCCTGAGGACCAGATTTTCTATTTAAGGAGGGCCTCTCTACCCTATCCAGGTTGTATCCCCCACTACCATCACCATCATCATCCACCATCCAGGAGCTCCACCCACTCATCAACTACTCATCATCCAATTACCACCCAATCATCTGTGGTCCTACCCAGATATATAAAAAAAAGGGAGATTGTCAGTGTAACAATAAAAAAAAAAGGAAATCAAAGACCAATTCTATAACCTCATTAACCATTGAAACCAGCCCATTAGGTGCTTTGAATAAGGGTTCTTCTGTGACCTGAACCCTTCAGCACCAAATTAAAGGAAACCACCCATCACTCAATAATTACCCTTACAAGGAAAGAGAGCACAACAAAAAGGGACTGCCAACCCTTTTTTTTTCCTCTATCCAGCCCCCTGTGGGTAAACCCATCCTTGGGTCCTCTCCTGAACCACCCCTTTGATAAAACCCTTGAACCCTTTAATATTGGGATATTGGTTAAAGATCACACATATCTGATCAACCACTAACCAATAAGCCAATACATCTGGTCCATTTTTCAACAACCCTACCAATAACAATTAATAAACAATCAAGATCTGATCTGAGACCTATACTAAGTCTCAAAGAAACCAGCCATTAATTTAAATAAATTATTGTGCAGACTTACTATAGTACTAGAAGGGCAGGCAATTCAAAACCACTCTTAGTGTTAATAATACTCTAAAGGAGTAGAAGTAATACTAAATTCCCCTTCAAGGACTGCCAGCAAGCTATTTGCTACTTTTATTTTATATAATCCCACAGGAGTCTCTACAACAGTCTCTCGCCTCTCCTTAGCCCAGCAACTTCAGTCGTAAACTTTGGGGCCCCCAGTGGCAAGGACTGAAGCCAGGGTGGGTGTTGTGGTATAGGCTTCATTCTGCTATTTTCTTTCTTCATAATTGTAAGTCTGGCTTGTTCCAAACCTCATTAGTCTGAGCACCTCCGCGCTGTCTACAGCACAGACCACGTCTGAAACACCGTGGAAGGCCCGGTGCCTGCACTCTAATTGCAAGCGAACAATCCAAGCGAACAAGACTTAAATAGATGGCTTGCCGGCTCAAGTCCTGAGATGTTCTCCTTGTACAATTTCTAAATTGTGCCTCTGACATCTTGGGATTCTGAGACCAGTAAGAAACTCTTGTTTCTCAACTAACTTCAAGGCTGTGTGCTCATCTCATCTCTGCTGTTGTTTTCTTTCCATCATACTCAGCCTCCTGACCGCTTACTTCACTCTAAATCTCTGCTACGCCAATAGTTGTGCTGGGTCTTCTATTGAAGGTGATCCTACTAGTAATGGTTATTATTTTTATCCAACCTAATGCTGAAATGAGTCTTCTATTGAAGCTTAAACTTTACAGAGGTCATAGCTAATTTTAGTTCCTCATAGTTTTTCAATCTCTCATGTCTCATTTCAAATAGAGTGTTATTGTTGCATATTTCATACAGACTTTTAGTTAGCATAGAAAAATTTGGTATTTATTGTCTGTATTAACTGAAAAAAATAATGAAAGACAATAACTCTGTTTCATTTTGAGGCATGGGTCTGTTCATGACAGCCGCTATCTTATTTTGATCAGCAACTAGAGTTAGACCAGGGAATATATGCCCTAGGGATTTCAATTCTCCATATCCAAAGTTGCATTTCTTCATGGATACTTTTAATACTGCTTTGGAGATAGTTTGGAGTAATAATCTTACTTGGTTTATATGAGTATCCAAATCATCAGAATATATAATAACATCATCTATATATACCATCATCCACCCTTGTCTGATGTAAGGCCCTAGAACTGTATCAATTGTTCTCTGGAAGTGTGATGTAGCATTCTTTATACCAAAGGGAATCCTAAGATATTCATATATTCCCAAATGACAGATTATCCTCACAAATTTTCTACTGTCAGGGCTTATAGGTATCTGGTGGAAAACTTTAAGCATATCCATATAAGTGATATATTTGGCCTTGGAAAGGTTCTGTAGAGCATTATCAATCCAGGTTATAGGATAATAATCTTCCTGAGTATAATTATTGAGCATTCTGAAGTCTCCTACCATTCTTCACTTGTTACTATGCCAAGCTATTATTACAGGTGTGGTCACATCTACCTGCTCAATGTGCCCTAATTTCCTTAATACTTGTAAGTCTATCAGTTGTTGGATATTTTCTTCAAGAGATATTCTAGACTTAGGACTAGAGGGATAAGCTGGTCTTCTTAAGTTTGGAGGATAAGGAGGCTAAATAGTCAATGTTAATACTATGTCATGTCCTTTGATATCACTAATGGGGTGATCTTTAGTACAAAAAACATTTTTGTTCTCAAAGCAGACTGTCAATTTATCTTTCTTCTGTTCCTCAGAAAGTTTCATATTTAGGGCTGCTTGAGAGAAGTATTCTTGATTAAATACTTCTAAATGTTTTTGGTAAGTGGAAGAGGGAAGTTAGATTGGATGGTGCATATCTTAAACTTCTTGTCCCAATTACCACCCACTGTAAAGTATCTCCCTTTTCTCTGGAACAAATCCATACCATATAGACATAAGGCATCATTAATTATTATCATGTAGTCACATAATACGTTGAGGAATACCACAAATTCCACTTGTATTCTCAAAGATCCTTTAGTATGGGGTAATATTATAGGAGCATTCCATACTCAAATAGCATTCATGGTAGAGTTGCAAGAGCTAAACTTGGCTTTGCCAACGGGCAGAAGGTGTTCTTTACAATTGGGATCCCATTTGTTTAAGAATTCAGTACAGAAACATTAGCAAAAAGCTCCACTATCCAGTAATAACCTTATAGGTCTGTCTTTATAAAATCCTGTTGCATAGCAAGTCTGACCAGTAGTATAACTCTTACCACTCATAGGTTTAACTGTTAGGGGTTCAACATCCATGATATTTCTAGGAATCATGGTAGGGTCCCATTGTTGGGGCAAACTAGAATCACCATGGATGTTATTGATCTCTATAGAAGTGCCTATATCTCCTTCTATTAGATTGACAGGGTTGGTCAAGATCAATTCACATTCAGAAAGGGATCCTTCAGTATCAGCTATATCCTCATAGTTCTGATTCCCTTCAGCCTCCTGTTCTCCTTCCAAGACTGCTACCTTTCTTTTTGGCAATGGAAAGTCTTGTCTCATATGACCTGTCTTGATTAAAATTCCAAAACGTTCCAGGCATTCTCTCTTTATCCCTGTTATCATTAATTTTCTTATTGTCAGAGTTATTTATTGGAGGGTTTTGTTCTCTAGTTTTTTTAATGTTGAAGTTCTCTTTAGGTCTAGAAGGGACCTTCTTGTCTAACCCATTCATGTCTATGACTCTTCTAACACATTGATTAGAGTTGGTAAGTCAGCATCCATACTCATCCTGCATCTGACACTATGGTTAAGATTTCCAGGACACAATCTGAGGAGTCTTTAATTTAATTCCTCTTTATCAGAACCTGGATAGAAGAAATATAGTCTTCTTTTCTATTCCAAGCACCATTTTTGAGGTTTATTCATGGAGGGAGAAAATGAGGAATTTTCAAAATCTTTCATCATTTTTCTTTTCCACATTCTAGAACCAAATTGTTCTTTAATTAGAAGTTTCCAAGAATTCCATGGTAAGGATCCCACTTCTTCTCTTTTACTAATAAACCAGTCTAAAGCTACTCCTTCAAATAGTCTGGGCAGCCTGACTACAGCTATAGCTTCTGATAGGTCATAAGAGTTAATGGTATAGTCAATAAATTTAATTAAATCTATATGATTGTATTCTCCTTCACCGGAGAACTTAGCCCATTCAGAAATTGGGGGTAAAAGTTTGAGGGATTTTTCCAATTCAGGAGTAGGACTAGGCCTGAAGGTATCACTCCTATGCATTCCTAGTAAGGGTGGTGCATACGGAGTAGTTGTTTGTATGGGAGGTTTTGGTTCTTCTGTGGTACTCCCTAAGGGGTTGGTCAGACGGACTTTTAAGTCTCTAAGATCATTCTTTATCAGATTAAGTTGCAGGTCCACTTTATTATTAAGCAGATCTAATTTCTCACTAAGGGACAGAATGGGGCTGTTAGTGGTGTTTACAAATTCTTCTTTAAATGTTGAAAAGACATAATAAAATGTTCTTGGATACCTGATAACATATTCTCAATTGTTTGAGCCTGGCTAATTTTACCTTGATCAATTTTTTCCATTAATTGTTCTGTATGATCTTTGATATTGTCCATTCCTACGGAATTTGTTTGGTTATTAATTAATTTGGCTAATAATGAGGTTAAATTATCCATTTGGGTATACACACTGCCCAAATTTCCACAAGAAATCTTGAAATTATGGCGCATATCGTTAGCAAAGGACGTAATTACATCAGAGGTTGGTTTAGAAAAGTTACTGGGTTCAGAATTAGAGGCTAATTGTTGTACACCTTTTTCCACTTTTGAGCTAAGAGTATTATCTGATCCCAATCCTTCTTTCCCCTTGGTTTTGGATGGGAAGAAACTCTCTTTTTTCCTGATCCTTTGCCTTTCAGTTGGGCTAATTGATCCCAAGGATTCCACTTTTCTATGTAGAATTCTACCTCTTTCCTTGGAATGATTTTCTGAAGAGCTATCTGGGTAGCTTTTGCCAGGGAGATTGTCTTTTTCATAGATACCATGTCTTCCTTGGCTTGGGCTTCTTTGAACTCTTCCCAATATTTCACATGCTCTCTGACTAAGTCTTTGATCCTGGCTTCCTTGGCCAGATTCTGCTGGGGTGACTGAAGGGAATCTTGTTGTAATGGAGTGGGGCTTAATTCTACTAACTTTTCTGGCTCTAGGTTGGGGGATTGCAACAGTACTTGGGGCTATTCCTTGTCCACCAATATTTGATTCACGGGTTAAAGTCCCCTCATGGTTGTCATTACTGGTGGTCTCATGGTTAATGGGGGCTCCTGGCAAAGATCCATGGGAGGGAATTCTCCCTGAGGCTCTTGTGTTACATCTATTAATATTGTATAAAATTTTGATAAGTATTTTTCTAAAGAAGAACCCGTAAAAATAAGTTTATATAAAACTAACTTAAGTTGATATTCAAAGGTACCAGGACTTTATTGGGATTGAATTGGTCCTTAATAGGTAATCCTATGGGGTCTTGGTGTGTTCCAATGAGGTCTTCACCCGTTCAATCAATATTTTCAGGGCATTCAGAGATATCTGGGACTTCTTGATAAAATAAATCAGTTTCAGTGGCGGTGGTTTCTGGTATGGGAGGGTTCACTGATGGTAAAAGGATATTTCATTGGTCAATAAAATATATTAATATTATTTTATTAAAAATAATATGGTAATACAAGTTTTATACTTACTTTTATACTTTAAAAAGTAATTTATTTGGTATTTTTTCCAAGATTTATGTTTCCTTAATAGGGCCTGGAAGTTGATACGCCCCTGAAGGTCTCCTTGTTCAAGGAGTTTATCTAAGTGTTTACGTGGAGAAGAGATATTAAGTTGCTCAGCTTGAGTTAAAGCTTCCCAACCAGTTGGTTTATAATTTTTAATTTATTATTATTTTCTGATCTTTAAAAGATTTAAATAATAAATTTTTAATTCCTCATTGGGTTTTAAATCCACTGCAAAAGAATTTAATAATAAATCATGGTTAAAAAGTCAGATAAATTTATCTTTGATTTAATTTTTTGTGAAATGTTGGGTCCAAGGTATTAAATATAATAAAATGGAATATTTACAAGCCAGAACCCCATTTGTCAGCCTCCTGGATGCCAAGATCCTTTCTATCCTTTAGCTACCAGAGCGATAGAATAAACAATAAATTTATTATTCAATAAATGCAGCAAAATCCATAAAATATTTGGATAGGGCTTATTGCAAGGTTAACTTGTTTGGATATGGTTTATTGTTATGAATCAATATAAATAAATTGATTCTTAAATATTTTTATAGAGGTGCCAAAATTATATTTGGGATCTTTAACACCTCTCTTCAGGGAATTCGGTATGAAAACACATAGGCCTGGGTACTTTGGAAGCTTTAATTTATATTCTTAAAGGATATATTGCCCAAAGATAATATGTATATAAAATACAAGGTGGAGTGGAAGGGCTTTGTAACCAAGCTTCCACAACAGAGAAAGGATAATAAGACTCACTGGTATATTATCAAATCCTTTGGGTACCTGTTTGGGACATGCACTAAAAGATTAACCAACTTAAAAGGAGTGATTGATTTCAGCAAGGATTTTTCAAAGAAAAGAAACAGAGTTGAATAGAAACCTTAAAAGGACCAGATATTATTTTGAATAGATAGAAGAAGTACTGGAGGAAAGGAAAAAGAAGCAGGTAAGCATGTAAGAGATAAGATCCAATGTGATACTCATGATGTTTGTGATGCTGTGAGCTTGAGCTGTATGTTGAGATAACTGATCTCTGAACTCCCTCAATCCAGACACAACATGGTGCAGCTACTCCAATTCCACAATCCCACAACTGCTCTATCATCATCACTGCATGGTCTTTTGTCACACCTTGCACTTAGGGATTATTGTCTTCATCACTTTGACATATCCTCTCCTCAGTACCATCTACCTCAGTCTATAAGCGTGACACAAATAAAGCACAACATCAATGGTGCAATCTGCTTACTTCCTCTGGCTTGTTTTGACCTTCAAATCTTGGCGACCAACTCAGTATATACTTGCAAACTTTGCAGTTAACTCCATACCAGTCGGCCATCCATTACAAGATCCAATCCCCTTCCCTGGCCCATCAACAGCCTCCGACTTCCATCTCCCGTCACGCACTGTTTGTTAGTACGCATCTATGTCTAATTAAGCAATAATTACTGTAAATTTTGTAATTGGACTAGTCCCTACCCTGCAAACACTATTACTTCTCACTCGTATTACCTTCAACGTCATTTTCTCCTGACTCAATTCATCATACATTTGTACACTCAGCTTCTATTGTCTCGCACTTACGCCATGAACTCCAATATGATTGTACTATTTCTTTATTTCCTATCCTGTTCGTGTCACTCATTGCCTCACCGCCTTCAACTGTAGTTAGCTCCCCACCAGGTTGTATCTAGTCACTTTGGATTACCTTATAAGGGCTACCCCCTTGCCTGATGATTGTCTCCTCAGTTAGTTAATTTCATACGTTCTCGCATTTTGCTACAAGCCAGTTATCAAATCTGACTTGGGTTGAGTTTCCCTCCTCGGAACACACTTCATTCCTCTTGCCATTTGTCGAGTGGCATCACTAAGTTTGCACTTTGCAACTGAGTCTTGCTATTTGCACTTGCCCTTGCACTCAGCATTCCTCAGCGCTCACAATCATCTAGGAATTGCCCTATAGTACGTGGGGTGGTCGTGTGACAGTAAATTAACTAACTCAACTCATCTATTGTAGATTTCCAACCTATACTAGAATTCTTCTTCTCAATGTCACATACTTGCTCAACCGGGAACGCTTCGCTTGCCCCTTACAATGATGATATCCATTGGGTAGGGAGAACCAGCGCTCCTTGGGCCCAACAACCCTTAGATCCCATTCCTCCTTCTAAATTTCCATCTGTTGAACCCCTCAATGATCCTCGGACTCCTCCATGGGATGTTCCGGCGGACCCTCTCGCGGAATTTGCAGATTACAATCATTATTCCGATGAAACCTTGACTTGTGGCAGACCAGGGGTTTGCACTACTGCTCCCAAGCCCAATGCTTTGACCCTGCTTTTGACTTTGATCCAGGCCCTCACTCATGGTGCCCCACAATCTAGTCCGAGTACTCCTAGCTTTTGCACTCTGGGCATGAAGCAACCTGATCACTTTACGGGAGAACACCCTCATAAGCTTAGATCCTACCTACAGTCCTGTAAAATCATCTTCTCAAATGACTCCAAGAATTTCCCTTCCAATAGACATAAAGTTATGTATGCTTTGTCCTTCTTAGGAGGTAGAGCCTTGCAGTGGTTTGAACCGTACCTCAAACTTTTGTCCAACGACAGTCCCATGTGTATTCTCAAAAACTGGGAAAGGCTTGAGCAACAACTGTTCACCCTGTTTGGCGACCCCAATGAAGTTCAAAACACCAAATACAAACTTAATAGTCTAGTTATGAAGGAAAACAGTAGAGCTTCCATTTATATTTCTCAATTTTGAACCTTGCAGTCTTGCATCCAGTGGAACAAGGCCCCTCTTCTATTCCATTTCCAAAAGGGTCTACCGGCACGCTTAATTGAACAGTTTGCAGTTGGGGGGCATAAGACAACCTTTCTCCAGCAGCTAATTGATCGAGTGATTGAGCTTGATAACGGCTATCACGACAAGAATTTCTCTTGGAGAAACAAGCATGGACTGTTGTGGTGCACCATTTGGGACACCTTGGGAAAAGAATTCAAAAATTAAAAAAAAAATTCTTTTTTTTTGAACTTAGAAAAAAGTTGGATCCTTCACTCCAACCCTTCCTGTCCTAATCGCGTTGCTCATCCTCATCCTAATTGCTTTGCTCATCCTCATCCTAATTGCTTTGCTCATCCTCATCCTAATCGAGTCTCTCATCCTCATCCTAATCGCTTTGCTCATCCTCATCCTCATTGCATCTCTCCTCCTCATCCTCATTGCGTTGCTCCTCGTCATCCTCATTGCGTTGCTCCTCCTCATCCTCATCGCATTGCTACTCCTCATCCTCATTGCTTTTCTTGTTTCTCATCCTCATTGTGTTGCTCATCCTCATTGCGTTGCTCACCCTCATTCCGTTGCTCATCCTCATCCTCATTGTGTTGCTTGTTGCTCATTCTCATTGCTTTGCTTGTTGCTCATCCTCATCCTCATTGCGTCGCTCATTGCTCATCCTCATCCTTGTTGCATTGCTCCTCCTCATCCTCATTGCGTTGCTCATCCTCATTGCGTTGCTCATTGCTCCTCCTCATCCTCATTGCTTGCATCCTTGATTGCTTCCTCACCTTCATTGCAACCATCAGTTGTTCATCATGACCCTCTCCATCGCTTGGCCATGCGCAAATAATTGCCTTCCCTCTCATCATCAATTAATCCATCATGGCATCCTCATCATCACCACCATCACCGCTTTGTTATTTTCTTTTATTGTACCATTTCTTTCTTTCTCACCCACCTCCAGATTTGGATGGGAGGGGGTGTTGCATTGTTACTAGGTGTGCGAATGTGCACATGCACATTTGCAAGCAACAGGCTGGTGTGAGAATCTCTCACCCCAGTCTGGAAGATTGTCAGAAGGGAACTGGGCCTCCCCAAGCTTGAGCCTCATCATTGTAAAAAAAAAAAAAAAAAAAAAAAAATTCCGCTTTCATTTGTGTTATCCAATTGTAAATAGTTACAGGGCTCTCTAGCCTATAAAAGGAGGGGCTCTCCCCTGCTTTTTTCCATCATCTATTCTGACCACTAATAAGAATTATGATCTTCTGATCCAAGAGCTCCTTTCTTTGTGAAATTGATTATTTATCCGGATATATCTTTTGATTATCCCTTGATTCTAATCCCTTACCCTTGACTTTTTCTATGTCTGAAAACTCTGATCTGCCCTTCTGTGGCCCTGTTCCTTATCACCAACAATAGCCTTGCTTGTTGAAGAATAATTCCTTAAATTGAATTCTTGAGTGTGTTATACCACTCTTGATCCCTTTTTTTGACCATTACTTGGTCTTGATCATTCATTTGATTGTCTCCCTGGACCAGTCACGTTTGACTAAGAGGTTTTATTAAGCTAAAACCTGGAGTGTTAAACCTCCCTTTAATTGTTCAAGTTGCATTCTGACACACTATTCTTGAATCCTTGAGAAGTTTTGTGTTACTCTTAGTCCGAAATTGTTACTGTTTGTTTCAGTGTTCCATAAACATATTGCATTGTCTTGTGCAGCCACCCACTGTTGTCTGGTACCCTTCAAGCTCTTGATTGCGGAGAGTTGGGCAGGTTCATTGAGAACCTGGAGGTTGATTGGGTTTGAGTTGATCCCTCCAAAGCACCTGCTGACAACCAGAGTTATTAGCGTGTGGGCGCCATTACTTACAACTGCTTTGTTCTATTGGACTCTGAGCAAACTTTAACTTATTTTTGTTCAAAGTCTTTCTCCTCATCATCTTGGTTCAGGTAGTGCTGCTTCCCCCCTCAGCTATTGTTGCTATCAACGTATCCCTATCCCATTTGATTCCTCATTAACAAAGGTTACTGGACTTTGATCCTGGTTACATTTGAATATTTTTGTAAAACTCAGGAGGGCATCCTAAAAAAGCATCTATCCCCTCCACAGGACTGCCAACGCCCTGCGCCGTTTGGAGTCTTACATTTGGTCCCCTGGGCCGGGATCGAACCAGCAACCTTGGGATTTACAGTCCCAAGTTTGTGGAATCAACCTGGAAATCCAATCTTTTTCTCTTTTCTGTTTTTTTTTTTTTTTTCTTTTTTTCTGTTATCATCTAGATCTGATCTGTGGAGGCAAATTTTTCCAGAACTAAGTCCCCCCAATTGTGCACCATCAAGGGGTTTGATCCTTGTTGTTTTTTGTAAACCCTACCCTTGCCAAACTTGTGAGCCACTTTGGAAATCTGTTTGTTGGATCCCTTAGGAAATCTTTTGTCGAAATGGAATTTATAGGTACCCCTTCTACCTCTGTTTGGGCCAAGATGATCAAGATCAAAACTCAGAACAAGAACTTATGCTTTAACCATACAAATGTTGAATGTTTCCTGGATTCCTACAAGATTGCTGCTGAAGTGGAAGATGCTAGTGAATATGACATGGCTTATCAACTGCAATTCTTTATCTCCTCTGATGAATTCATGGAAGTGATTGAATCATTCAATGGATTTGAATCCCATGACTGGTTACTTCTTAAGGAGGAAATGATTGCCTATTGGGGCAAAATTGATATAGCTAGGTTCACTCTCCAAGATCTGGATGGCCTAGTCTCTCAATGGACCTCCAATGGTGGTATTTCCTCAGCCTCTGATTATCAAGCTTTCAGAAAATCTTGGGACCCTATCCAATCCTATCTTATCCAAAACAATCACATTGATAGGGTGGACAAAATTTGAGTGCAATTTTTTCAGTCTTTCTCTCCAGGAGTGAAGGAAAGAATTAAGGATGAATTGGTGAAATCTGGATCCATGATCACTACAAGAGATAATTGGTTCTAAAAGCTTAAATAGTTTTTGGGAAACCAGGACCACTGCCAAATTCATTGCAAGAGTGTATGTTGTGAGAATAGGAATGAGGCGTTGACAACAGGAAATACCAACGGTTCTTTAGGCGGATGATACTCTGATTGTTAACAGCAGGTGAGAACTTGACTTGATGAGAAATGAGGCAGCTAAGATGGATGTGATATAAGCAATGGAATACCAAGAAAGGAGGGACAGGGAATCCGTACGTCTGAGTGGCCTGGAAGGTTAGTGATTGATGAAAAAGAATGAGAAGTGAAGGAAGAGAAAGAATCTGCATGAAGGAGATTTCAGCACAATAATGATAATGGAAATTGGATCACCAATTGCTGGATTGTACCAATTGAGTTTCATCGAGAGAATTTAGTTAGGTGATCTTGATCCAACGCACGGCGGTGATGCTTAATCCATCGGCAAAGGTATTGTTGGGAGCTGTGAGAAAGGAATGAAATGAATCAATGAGAGGCTGGAAGTCTAAGATCACCACGGTCGTCCCTTGTCTTGGAGAAGAAGGATTGAGCAGACAATTCAAGTTTGAAGCACAAGCACTGGATGAGAGCTCGAGTTAGCTCAAGTGGGGAAGGTCCGGGGAGAGTTCCAGAGTGAATTCCAACACCCCTCCTTGATACAATGTCCATTGGCTTGATTTCCTCAGGAGCTGATATGGGTGACCAGCCTGTCTATGGATGCTTTTATAGCAGGTTTGGTGAGAGCATTGGCTACCATCTGTTCAGAAGGGACAAGAAGAACCTCTATTTTGTGGTTGATCAGGTCTTCTCTCAGTCATTTGGTTTTTATGTCGATCAATTTTGTTTTTGAGTTTGTTCCGAATTTCTTAACTTTATTGTCCAGTCCCTTGTTGTCTATTAAGTGAATGCTGGGAACCAACAGAAAATCCCAAAGTTCATCAATCAGATGGTTTATCCACCAAGCTTCGAGTTGAGAGTCACTGAGGGCGTTGCATTCTGCCTCTGAAGAGGAGAATGTTATGTTGCGTTGCTTCCTGCTAGTCCAATACAGGGGAGCCCCAAAAAGGCTGCAGATGAGCCCAGTTTGGGATCTGCGAGTCTCAGGATTGTCTCCCCAGGTGGCGTCGCTGTAGCAGATCAGAGCCGGGGAGTTGTTCTTCTTTGAGAGAACGAGTTCGAGGTGTTTGGTTGCAGCCAGGTATCTCCACACTAGAATGAGTTCATTCCAGTGGGAGATGCCCGGCTTGTCGTTGAATTGTGCAAGGTTGGAGACGGCAAAGGAAATGTTGGGACCAGCAAGCAAGGAAATGTGATTGAGCCTCCCAATGCGGCTTCTGAAGTTCTCATTGAGGTTGGCAAACTGATTGCGTTCTTCGTTGGAGGCTGGAGTGAGCTGAATTCCTGGGGTGCAGGGTGTTGAGATGGTGTGGAGACTTATGCTTTTCAGCGCCGCCAAACCTTTGTCAATGTGCATGGGCAGTGAGAGACCAATCTTGTTTGGCGCCTTGTTCACCTTCATGCCCAGGAGAGTGTTAGGACAATGGCTGGAGGAATTTGGGAATTTTTTGAGAAACATTTTTTTGAAGTCTTGAGAATTGCCGCACACCAGGAGGTCGTCTACATGAAAGAAGAGTGCAGAATCTTTTGACCTGTTGGTGTACAGGCACGGATCTGCGTCTGAGGGCATGTAGCCAAGACTTACGATCCAGTCGCAGAGGGTGCGGTACCAGTTTCTTGGGGCCTGTTTAAGACCGTACAGTGATTTCTTCAGTCTGAGGATTGGAGATTTTCTGTTGCAAGCAGGTGGCCGGCGGATGAATACTTCTTCATCCAAATTGGCGTGGAGGAACGCGCCTTTCACGTCAAGTTGCAGAATGTCCAGGTTTTTGTCCAGAGATAGGAGCAGCAGGGCACGCAGGGAGGTGGTTTTACCTGTTGGAGCATAGGTGTCAAAGTGGTTGATGCCGAATTGTTGCATGAATCCTTGGACGCAGAGTCTCGATTTGTGAGTGGGAGCTTCTCCGTGTGCGTTCTACTTCAGTCTGAAAACGTAGGTGGTGTTTAGGATGTTTGGCGGTTTGGGACCGAAGTAATCCTCCCAAACTCCGAGAGCCTCGCAGGTATTGTTTTCCTTTTTTAGAGAGGTTGCCCATTTGGGCATCTTCAGAGCTTTGGAGACGGATCTTGGGACGGAGAGATTGACAAAGCCATATTTTTCTGGTCTTTGTAGAGTTTTTTGATCGCAAAGAGCTCGGGTGTTGGATGATGGGATGAGATGATCATTGACTTCCTCGGAGCTGTTTGATGATTCATCATTGGACCTGTTTGATTCCAGTTTTATTCCTGGAGAGGATGAGCTCGTTGGAGAGCCTGGTTTGATTTGTTGGATGTTGTTTTCGGTGCCGACAGGATCCACGTCAGTGCGGGACAATCCGGCATTCTGTGGAAGGTTGTCCAATGAAGTGGAGTCATTTGACGGAATTGAGAATTCCGGGTTGGTGGCTCCAAACTTTACGTTCTTGGTCTCAAAAATTGATCCAAATTGGTTCAGGACCCAATAGGAATGGAACCTAGGCACGTATCCAACCAGAATTCCCAATTTGCCTTTCTCTTTGAATTTAGACAAGGAGATCTTGTCTTTGAGGTTCAGGTAGGTCAGGTGGGATCCGATAGGCTTTAGGTAGTGAGGTGGAAGAGAACTTCCGTGCATTAGCACCCAGGGAGATGGCTCACCAGAAAATTTTGGTATTTGGTTCAGGGCTACTGCGCAGGCTTTGATGGTCTTGTGCCAAAGATTTTGAGGAAGTTTGGTGGATGAGTGAGTTGCTCTTACAGCTTTGGCCAGTGTTCGGTTTGCTCTTTCTGCCCTTCCATTATGCTGGGGATGATAGGCTTCCAACACGATTTGCTTGATTGATTTTGATTCAAAGAAATCTTTGAGTTTGTCATTGATAAATTCCCCTCCTCCATTGGAGCAAACTTCAGCAGGGAAGTAGCCGCGTTTATGATGTTTGTTTGTGAGAATGAAGATGAGAACATCGGCAGATTTGCTCTTGAGTTTCAGAGGGAATGCACCAATGTAGCCTGAGTAGTTTTCAACAAGAGTGAGGGAGTATTGGTAATGACCTTTTGACTGAGGAGATATTGGTCCGATGAGATCAAGGTGGATTCGTTCAAATACTTTTCTGGCAGGGTTCAATGAGGCTGTGAATGAATTTATCTTTATCTTTCCAAGTTCGCATCCCATGCAGGCGAACTCGCTTTTTATGTCTCTGACAAGAGATTTTCCCAGGAATTTCTCAATTCGATTGACGCTTGCGTGTCCTAGGGTTCTGTGTAAGAGGTGAACTTCTCCAATGGTCATTTTCAGGGCGACCAAGGGGTCCGGGTCATCTATCCTCAGGATGTTGTGAGAGATTTGGCCGGAAAGACAGGTTTTTTCTTGATGCACAAGGTGGAACCGCGACGGATTCTTGGCGTTGTCCATGAGGAGAGAGCATCCTTCAAGGAGGAATTTTCCAAGCGAAAGGAGGTTGATGTTGGCATCAGGGACCCAGCAGGCGTTGTTAAGGGTAATCTGGTTTGACCCAATGGTCAAGGCTGCAGTTCCTCGGCCTTTGATGGACAGGGTCGCTCCAGGCTTTCCGGTTTTGATTTTGTCCGTGCATTTGTCTGTTGAGATGTCAGAGAAGTATCGCCTATCATTGAGCAGGTGAACGGAGCATCCAGAGTTGAGAACAAAGCTGTTGGGTCCCAGAGAGTCTGAGTGAGTGGATCTGCAGAAGAGAGAGAAGAAGTGTGCCACTTCCTCTTCAGTTTTCTTTCCCAGCCTTTTTGTCTTAGGATTGGCCGGCCTGAGGTGAGGAAATTTGGACCAGCATTCTTCTCTTTTGTGGTTTCGGACCTTATTGTTGTGAACACTGTTTGTGCATCTGGGGTAGTCCCGATTATAGAGAGAGATTTCGCTTTTCGAGGTGGCTTCCTCTTTGGTGGCTTTGATCTCATTCTTATGTTGGGTGAGATGGTTGACAACGTATTTGACCGTGATAGTCCCGACTCCGTGCATGATTTGAGACTGCATTGATTTGAGAGACGGGGGAAATTTGAACAGTACCAGATATGCGAGAATGTCGGATGGAAGTTCTATCCCTACCTCCAAGAGTTTGTTGAGATGGAGTCGGACTGTGGTGACAAATTTCTCTATGGCGTTCTCTGAGAAGGAAAGATACAGGAAATTATTGAATATTTGGGCTTGGTTTGCAGATTGAGATGAAGCGAAGTGAGTTCTTGCTGCAATCCATATCACCTTTGAACTTTCCTCATTCTCGGAGTTGATTATGTTGGAATGCGTAGATGATTCGAGTCAAGAAAGGAGATAAGCCGTGATTTCCTCATTCACGTCGGGGTCCAGTTGATCCAAGGTATCTTCAGATGCCATAATGGGAAGAATCCTTCTGAGCCGGAAAAGATTTTGGAATTTTTCCTGCCAGATGGAGTAGTTATCCTCGTTAAGCAATGGTATCAAATCGTAGATTCATTTGAGTTCCATGTTCTTAGAAGAGTCGCCCCCTGGTCCTGGCGAAGGTGATGCCATATTGGTGAGCTGGTTGAGGCTTTGTCTTTTAACCGTAAAAGCTTAAATGGTTTTTGGGAAACCAGGACCACTGCCAAATTCATTGCAAGAGTGTAAGTCGTGAGAATAGGAATGAGGCGTTGACAACAGGAAATACCAACGGTTCTTTAGGCGGATGATACTCTGATTGTTAACAGCAGGTGAGAACTTGACTTGATGAGAAATGAGGCAGCTAAGATGGATGTGATATAAGCAACGGAATACCAAGAAAGGAGGGACAGGGAATCCGTACATCTGAGTGGCCTGGAAGGTTAGTGATTGATGAAAAAGAATGAGAAGTGAAGGAAGAGAAAGAATCTGCATGAAGGAGATTTCAGCACAATAATGATAATGGACATTGGATCACCAATTGCTGGATCATACCAATCGAGTTTCATCGAGAGACTTTAGTTAGGTGATCTTGATCCGACGCATGGCGGTGATGCTTGATCCATCGGCAACGGTATTGTTGGGAGCTGTGAGAAAGGAATGAAATGAATTGATGAGAGGCTGGAAGTCTAAGATCACCACGGTCGTCCCTTGTCTTGGAGAAGAAGAATTGAGCAGACACTTCAAGTTTGAAGCACGAGCACCGGATGAGAGCTCAAGTGAGCTTGAGCGGGGAAGGTCCGGGGAGAGTTCCAGCAGTGAATTCCAACAGGTTCAAGCTCCCTGCCTTCATGGTTCTTAGGAATACTGTGGATAAAGTGATGAAAGGTCAAACAGCTCTCACCTTTGAAAAACCTAGAATCACTGAACCAGTCGTTGCCCCCTCTTTTCAAGCATCTAAAAAAATCATGAATAAGATGGAAGCCAATTGCAAACCTAAACCAAATCCTCAGACCCACCAGGAAACACCAACTATCAATGAGATCACCAAACTCATGCAAGCTTTTGAGAATGAAATGGATCAGAAACTCTCCTCTCTGGCTGTCTCTAAACCCTCCAACTCTGTTCCTAGGTCAACCATGGTTTGCTATCATTGCCACAGAGAAGGTCATGGAACTGGTCGCTGTCCTGAACTCCAGAAGGACAAAAGGGAAATTTTGGTGGAACAGAAAGGGAGTAACTTCTTTCTGCCTAATGGTGAACTTATCCCTTTTGATTCATCTTGTCCAATTTGTCATGTGGTGGCCTCTTTCCAGCCTTCTGCTTCCAAGAAGGAATCCTTGGCCTCTTTTGATTTTTGATCTGCTTGTGGAACTCTTCAACCTTGGTATCCTCCTGCTGTCTCTTCTTCCAGTTTTTCTGGAACTTATCAATCTGATCCAGCTAGGAAACGAAATGAAGAACCAGACCTCATAAAGCTCCTCCTGTTCCATCTTCAATTCTTTGAAAACCTGACAAATGTTGATCTTCACTGGAGCCTCCTTTGTCTGAGGTAGAAGAAATGGAAGTAGAAACGGAACCCTTCATGGATAGGTTCCCAGAATACTCTGATCCTGCTCCTCTGCCATCCAAGTCACCTTCACCAACTGATCCAGTTATAGTTCCACCCTCACCTGAACTTCCTCTTCCAACTCAACCCAAGGTTTGATTCAAAAGGGGAATTTACAAAGACCACCCCAATGCTTTGGAGGGGGTATTAAAGAAAATCTCTGGTCTTAAAATCCCTGATCTATCCATGGCTGAACTACTTTCCATCTCACCATCTGTAGCTGAAGGCGTGAAGAAATGGGTTTCTTGGCAATGTGTGGAGATTGGTCCTGATGAATTCAAAGTTTCCTCTGGGACCTTGATGTAAGACTCTGGTGGAAAAGATCCTCCTTCTGATTCAAATCTTTATTCTTTTCCTCTTGGATTTTTACCATGCTCTCTTGGTGACTCATCCAAAACAGTTTCTCTACTTGTTGATTCCAGGTCCCAACTAAACTTAATTTTGGATGCAATGGCCTGCAAGCTCAATCTAAGTCCAAGGGTCAGCTTCAAATCTGCTGTTTATGGAATGGGGAATCAAGCTTGTGAGTTGGTGGGTATTGCTGAGGATGTGCCAGTTTGAATTGGTCAAAATATTGTTGGAACCTGTCACTTTTGGATCACTTGTTTGGAAGGTCCTATGATTTTGGGTTGTCCTTTCTTAATAGACTTTGGAGCCACCCTGATGTTTTCCAATAAAGTTGGGGAGAGTATTCTTCTTCCTGATGCTGATTGTAGGAAGATTGAAGTTCCTCTCTGTTCTTTGGATTCTGGTTGTTGGGAAAGAGATTTCCCTGGTTTTTCACCTAAATTGGTTCTGAAGGGGAAGCAGAAGGATTCTTCTAACTCCTCTCATTTTTTAGCAGATTAGTTGGTAATACTGACAGTTGTAGTTCTTCTAAGCCTCAGGTTTGAACTATAGGGTCAACGTATATCTCTGAGGCATATTTTTCATCCTTTTCATCTCTTTCTTCTTTTTCTTCTGATCTCAAAAATGTCCAAAATCAAAAACATGTTAAAACACCAAATTCCAAAAACATTTCTCTTCTCTCTGGTTCTGTTGTTTCTTCTTTTCCTTGTACTCTTGTCACTGATAAATCTTCCTCTAGCTCTGGTTTGATCCTTTGCAATAAGTATAAACTAGATCCTGATCTCAATTCTTTTCTTAATGGTTTTGGTATGGAGGAGTATGGGCTCCAGTGGAGGCACTTGGGGGTAAAAGCAAGTCCTCCCAATTGTGCACCATCAGGGCATTCTTCTACCATAGTTTTCAAAACTCTACCTTGTGCCACACATGTGAGCAAAGCATTATATTTTGGATCCTCTTTTATGGAAAAGGCACCTTTCAAACATTTTACGGAAAATCAAACTTGGAGGATGTTGGAATCTGGTCTCAGCTTTTGTACTCAGGTCTTGCTGGTGAATTCTTGGAGGAAACAAGAACTTCTCTCTTTTGCCACTAAGTATAAGCCAGTTGTGAAAAAGGTCCAGCCTGTCAACCAACCCATGCCTCTCAATCTCAATCCTCCTCTCATGCGTCCTCCTCTATCTTGTGATCCTTATTGTGGTCTATCTCACTCTCTTACTGGCCCCTTTGTACCTTGTGGTCGTGTCACTGAAGAAAAATTGAAGGTGATCAACTTTGGTCCAGATGGATGGCTTTTACCTGATGAGTTAAATTTGATCAAAAATATCTTATCTCTAAGGGAAAAATCTATTGCATTCTGTGAAGAAGAGAGAGGTCTCTTGAAAGAATCCTATGGTCTCCCTTATATCATCCCTGTAGTTGAACATGATCCTTGGCAAAAGAAAAAGATCCCTATTCCTTCTGAAAAAGTTGACAAATTCATCAAGTTGTTCCGCGAACGAGTCCGTACCGGTATATATGAACAGTCAACCTCCAGTTACTCTAGCCCTGTTTTCTGTGTTCTAAAGAGTAATGGTAAACTTAGAGTATTTCACAATCTCCAACCTCTCAATAAAGTTACTATTAAGGACTCTGGAGTTCCTCCTACCACTGAAGAATTTGTTCAATCCTTCTCTGGGAGAGCCTGTTATGGTCTAGGAGACATCATGGGGGGTTACGACAAACAATCCTTGCATCCTATTTCTCGCCCTCTCACTACTTTCAATACTCCTCTTGGTCAATTTCAACTGACTCAATTGCCTCAAGGTGCCACCAACTTGGTTACAGTCTATCAGGCTCAGATGATGCGGATCCTCCAAGACAAAATACCTGATCATGCTGGTATCTTTATTGATGATGGTGGAATTAAAGGTCCAGTTTCTGACTATGATAATGAGCTCTTACCTAGGCACTCAGGAATTTGAAAATTTATCTGGGAGTATGCTACTATCTTGGAAAGGATTTTGTTTTGAATTGAGGAATCTGGCCTTACTGTCTCTGGATCAAAACTTGCTGCCTGTGTCCCTGCCTTGGAAATTGTTGGTCATATAGTCTTCAGGGAAGGAAGAAGGATGGCACCCTCTAAAGTCAACAAAATCACCTCCTGGCCTACTCCAATAGATCCAACTGAAGTTAGAGGTTTCCTAGGTGCTGTAACTTATGTCAGGATCTTCATTCCCTCTCTATCCAAAATCTGTGCACCCTTGCGTCGTCTAACCAGAAAGGAAGCTGAATGGATTTGGAGCCAAGATTGCAAACAATCATTTAAGTTGCTCAAAACTATTGTTGGCGATGAAATAGTTTTGAAAAAGGTCTCTTATGGGCCTGGAGCTGGCAAAATAAAAATGGCTGTTGACTCTATTTATCAATCTGTTGGGGCTGTCCTTACTCAGGAAGATGAAAATGGTTTGGACCGCCCTGTTCTTTATGAATCTTTACTATTTTTGGATGTGGAATCTAGATACTCTCAGCCCAAACTGGAATTCTGTGGTGTGGCCAGAATGCTGAAGAAACTCCAAACAGTACTCTGGGGACAACATCTCGAATTGCAAGTTGACGCTCAATCCATTGTGGAAATGATCAATGCTCCCAGTCTTCCAAATGCACCAATGACTCGCTGGGTAGCTTTTAATCAACTTTTCTCTTTTGATATTGTTCATAGGCCTGGGAAATCTTTTACTATGCCTGATGGTTTATCTAGAATACCTATTGGAGACGATGAATTGGATGTTGGAATGGATTTCAATGAGGAAGAACCTTTGGTCCACCCTTTTTTTGCTTTCTCCTCCCAAGATTACTCTGGTTTCCAAAAAGGTTTCTGGCTTAAGTTAGAGCATTACCTTTCAACTCTCCAAAGACCCCTTGATCTCTCTGCCAGAGAGTTTTGATCCCTTAAAAGAAATTCCTCTAGTTTCTTTGTCCAAGGATCTAGGCTTATGAAAAGAGGAACTCCTTGTGCGCTTGTTGTGGTTAATATCCCAGCTAAGCAAGAGTTGATCCTTGAAATTCTCCATGAGGGCCTTGGTTATTGTGGGGAAAACAAAACTTATCAACAATTATCCAAATGGTTCTGGTGGCCATCACTAAAGAAATCTGTCTCTCAATGGTGCAGGAGTTGTGAAGTTTGTCAAAAATGTGATCTTAGGTGTCCAGCTGAAATTTTCTATCCTACTGGGGAGTCCACTGTCTTTGGAAGGGTTGCTATGGATGTGGTTCATATCAAGGCAGGTGGTGCTAAGTACCTCATTGTGGCTAGAGATGATTTTTCTGGATGGGTTGAAGCAAAATTCCTTAAGAAACTTAGTTCTGAATCTGTGGCAGCTTTCCTTCATGGAAATTGGACAATGCATTAAGGTTTGGCTCGATCTTATTCTACTGATGGTGGCTTGGAATTTGGTGGAAAACTTGATGAAATGATCCGATTGCTCCCTGGACAACATAGAGTTACTACTCCCTATTATCCTGAAGGACAAGGCATGGTGGAAAGAGGCCATGCTCCCTTGAAGGCTGTCTTGGTTAAACTGGCTGGTGAAAGTGGCAAGAATTGTCAAAAGTTTCTTCCCTTGGTCCTCTTCTCTGATCAAATTTCCACCAAGCGAACCACTGGCTACTCTCCTTATGAAATCATCTTTGGTCAAAGGGCTTTTGTTCCTTTGTGATCTTGAAATGGAGTCTTTCTTGGGCATCTCTTGGGAACAAGTTTCTTCAACTACTGACCTATTAGTTGCCAGATCAAAGCAACTTGAGCGGAGTGAAGATATTTGTAACAAAGCCTATCAGAAGATGATGGAATCAAGAGCAAAATGAGTTCAGTATTGGGAAGATAAACATCTAAATTGAATCAGAGATCCTTTAAACCCTGTTGATCTGGTATTGGCTTTTAATTTATCTTTAGAGACTCAGTGGGGAAAACTTTTTTTGAATTGTTGGAATGGTCCTTATAGAGTGGTTTGTCAAGTTAGAGGTTGATCTTATGTTTTGGAAGAACTGGATGGTACTCAGATGGCTAGAAGGTTCTCTGCTGATCCGGTTAAGAGATTTTATTGTTGTGGGGGCAATTTGGGTTTTGAAGTAAGTCCTCCCAATTGTGCACCAGCAGGGTCTTCTGCTGCGTTTTGTTGTAAAAAATCTACTTTATTCCACATACGGGACCACCTGGGACGCCTTTTCTTTTATCTTCTCCACATTTATGCTCTTCTGGATGGATCAAGATGGGTTTCAACATTTGTTTACTTAGAGGATCAAGAAACGGCCAATTATTTTCTTTTTCATGTTTTCAAAATTATGATTGAGAATAGGGACAATCTGTAAGTTGGGGAGAGATGTGGTAAACCATTTGGGACACCTTGGGAAAAGAATTCAAAAATTTTCATCATGTTGCTCATTGCTCATCCTCATCCTCATTGCTCGCATCCTTGATTGCTTCCTCACTTTCATCGCGACCATCAGTTGTTCATCATGACCCTCTCCATTGCTTGGCCATGCGGGAATAATTGAATTCCCACTCATCATGGATTCATCCATCATGGCATCCTCATCATCACCACCATCACCGCTTTTTTATTTTCTTTTATTGTACCATTTCTTTCTTTCTCACCCCCTCCAGATTTGGATGGGAGGGGGTGTTGCCTTGTTACTAGGTGTGCAAACGTCCGCATGGAGGTTTGCAAGCAACAGGCTGGTGTGAGAATCTCTCACCCCAGTATGGAAGATTGGCAGAAGGGAACCGGGCCTCCCCAAGCTTGAGCCTCATCATTGTAAAAAAAAAAAAAATCTGCTTTCATTTGTGTTATCCAATTGTAAATAGTTACAGGGCTTTCTAGCCTATAAAAGGAGGGGCTCTCCCCTGCTTTTTTCCATCATCTATTCTGACCACTAATTAGAATTATGAGCTTCTGATCCAAGAGCTCCTTCCTTTGTGAAATTGATCACTTATCCGGATATATCTTTTGATTATCCCTTGATCCTTATCCCTTACCCTTGACTTTTTTTAAGTCTGAAAACTCTGGTCTGCCCTTCTGTGGCCCTGTTCCTTATCACTAACCATAGCCTTGCTGGTTGAAGAAGAATTCATTAAATTGAATTCTTGAGTGTGTTATACCACTCTTGATCCCTTTTTCTGACCATTAATTGGTCTTGATCATTCATTTTATTGTCTCTGTGCACCAGTCACGTTTGACTAAGAGATTTAATTAAGCTTAAAACTGGAGTGTTAAACCTCCATTTAATTATTCAAGTTGCATTCTGCCACACTATTCTTTAATCCTTGAGAATTGTTGGGTTACTCTTAGTCCAAAATTGTTACTGTTTGTTTCAGTGATCCATAAACATATTGCATTGTCTTGTGCAGCCACCCACCGTTATCTGGTACCCTTCAAGCGCTTGATTGCAGAGATTTGAGCAGGTTCATTGAGAACCTGGAGGTTGATTGGGTTTGAGTTGATCCCTCCAAAGCACCTGCTGACAACCAGAGTTATTAGCGTGTGGGCGCTGTTACTTACAACTGCTCTGTTCTATTGGACTCTGAGAAAACTTTAACTTTTTTTTGTTCAAAGTCTTTCTCCTCATCATCTTGGTTCAGGTAGTGCTGCTTCCCCCCTCAGCTATTGTTGCTATCAACTTATCCCTATACAATTTGATTCCTCATTAAAAAAGGTTACTGGACCTTGATCCTGGTTACATTTAAATATTTTTGTAACACTCAGGAGGGCAGCCTAAAAAAGCACCTATCCCCTCCACAGAACTGCCAACTCCCTTTGTCGTTTGGAGTCTTACACCCTCCACCTTGGCTCTGAGGGTGGAAAAATCCTCAAAGCAAAACGCGAGGAACCCAAAACCATCCAAACCAACCCCAACTTTGAACTCCAACTCGAAAGGGAAAACCATCACCAAAACTCCAAAGTTCTTGGAAAAAGAAACTGGGATGCTATGGAACAAGGAACGGCTACAAAGAGAGAAGAATGGGCTGTGTATGTATTGTGGAGGAAAACATGATGTCAGCAGTTTTGAAAAGCGGTTAGCGCGTGAAGCGGCTGAGCAGTCAAAATTAGCTTGTAGTTTTTCTGATACTTGCAAGGGAAACTACACATTATCTAAATCACCACGAGTAAATCTTTGCACTTGCAAGTCACTAGGTGCTCCTAGTTCAAGATTTATCCTATTCCATTCTGACAACACCCCTTATTGAGTTTTACTTGATTCCAGTGCTAATGTTTCCTTCATCAGTGAATCTTTTGCCACTTCCAAAAATCTCACGCATTCCAAGATAGATAAATTTACTATCTATTTAGTAAGTAGTGCGACTGAACCCTCTTATTGGGTCTCCCAAAAGGCAAAATGGACCTTTGCATTCTCCAATTTCACCAGCTTTGAATGGGATTTATTTGTCTTGGCTATACCCCAAATGGATGATACAATTCTAGGCCATGATTTCCTAGTTTACTGGAATCCGGATGTGAATTGGCAAGAAGGAGTAATTAACCTTCAAACCTTGCACCCCCAGAAAGCTAATGTTTCTGTCAAACAGGAATTAAAAAGCCTACCTGACACTGTCATTGAGTTGGATGACACTTTTCTGCAGGAGATTTGCAATATCCTGACCTTCATTCCCAAGTTCCCTCTTCAGATTTAGGAGTCATTGCTTACCTATCCAGCTTACCTCTTTCATTTTCCTTTGAAGAGGAACAGACACCCACCAAATGATGTATCTTGAGCTCCCTAATCCTCTCGCACCATGCGAGCACCTCAAATCCGGTGCTCAAAGATGACAAGATTGAAGATTTAGAAATCATTTGAGAGTCTTTACCTTCAGTTTATCATGACTTTTCTGACGTCTTCTCAGCTGCAAGAGAAGATAAACTGCCTCAATCCCGTTCTTAAAATCACAAGATCAAACTTACTGGCCCACCTCCAGCACCTGGACCAGTCTACTCTCTCTCAACGCAAGAATCAATTGCGCTTCAAGACTTCATTTCGGAAAATTTAGCAAAAGGATTTCTTCAATCAAGCAATTCAAATACCAGTTCACCTGTCCTATTTGTTCCAAAAAAGGATGGTGGGCTTTGCCTTTGTGTTGACTACAGGAAACTGAACCAGGTAACCTGGAAGAATGCCTATCCAGTACCGCCTATGTCACATCTCATCACCCTCTTCCATGGAGCTGCTTATTTCTTGAAGTTAGACCTTTGAGGTGGCTATAACCTAATTCACATTATGAAAGGTCATGACTATTTGAACACAATGAGAACCCGTTTTGGCAGTTATGAGTATACCGTCATGCCTTTTGGCCTCTGTAACGCTCCTTCCACTTTTCAACATTTTGTCAATGACATTTTCTCCAATCTTGTAGGTAAATACCTTGTGGTATGTCTAGATGATATAATAGTCTACTTGAGGAACCTTGAAGATCACATCGCACATGTGCAAGAGGTGCTGCAGCGACTTTGCAAGAATGACCTGTTTGCCAAAGCCTCTGAGTGCAAATTCCATTCCTCTTCCCTTTGTTTTCTAGGTATTGTAGTCTCGCAGCAAGGACTAATAATGGACCCAGCCAAAAGCAAACACATATTGTACTGGCCCCCACCTTCTTCCGTTGAATCCCTTCAAGTTTTCCTTGGTTTAAGGAATTTTTATAGGAGGTTCATTGAGCGTTACACCGAGAAAACCGTGAATCTTACTAACCTTCTTCAAAAAGACACTCATTTTTTTTTTACCAAACAGGCTGCTTTGGGGTTCAAAGATCTGAAGAAAGCGTTCACCACTGCTTCAATAATTGCTCACTTCAATGAGCTGGCTTGCACTATTTTCATAACAGACGCAAGCGACTATACGATTGCAGGAGTAATCTCTCAGTTCTCCTCCTCCACTTCTCTCTTTCACCCCGTAGCTTTTGAGTCTTGCAAGTTGCTCGCTGCGGAGCTTAACTATGAGATTTTTGACAAGGAACTTCTTGCAATTGTTTATTGCTTAAAGGAATGGTGTTCATACATTTTGAGACTTAGAGAATCGTTTGAGGTTTTAACTGATCATAATTCTTTAAAGTATTTCATGAGCTCAAAAGTCCTCACACGTAGACAGGCACGATGGGCCAAATACCTCTCTGAGTTCAACTTTACAATCACGTACCACCCTGGGAAACAAGCGGTAGTCCCTGATGCTTTAACACGTTGGGACAACGTTTACCCAGGGGGGGGAGCACCTTTGCCAAAAACAACCCTGAAAACGTTAGGACACTCTTCTCAACCCAACCTGCCCAACTCAGTTCAATCATTGCTCACTTACAAGATTTGGCTTCCAAACTCCAACAAGCTCAACGCAAAAACCCCAAGTGCATTGAACTTTGCAAGAGTGCAAACTTATTAGATAGTAGTTACAGTATTTATGATAATGAATTCTTAGTCTATGATAATCAAATAGTAGTACCAGATAATTCTTGCATTAAGTTAGATATCTTCAATTCACGGCACGACTCTCTGCTTGCTGGTCATCATGGGCAGGATAAAACCTACAAATTGATTGCACGGGACTTCTACTGGCCTGGTATGACCAAAGACGCAAAAGACTATGTTAGTGCATGCTATGATTGCAATTGTAACAAGTCCTTGAATCACCAGCAGTATGGGCTGCTCCAGCCACTTCCAATTACGCCTCATCCTTGGAACTCACTTTCTATGGATTTCATCTCTCAATTACCTTCTTCTAGTGGATATGATGCTATTCTAGTAGTAGTAGATTGCTTCTCAAAGATGGCTTTATTTCTGCGCAGTAATGTGATGGCCTCTTCAGAAGACTTAGCTAACTTTTTCCTAGAATATGTATTTTTGAAACATGGTCTCCCTGATAATTTAGTTAGCGATCGTGGATCTCTGTTTGTCTTGAGCTTCTGGACCTTCCTATGCCAACATTTGAAGATCACTCACAATTTATCAACGGCATACCACCCGGAAACGGACGGGCAAACCAAGCGTGTTAATCAGATTCTCAAACAATATATTTGAATGTATATCACCTATCAACAAGACGACTGGTTGCAATGGCTCCCACTAGCCAAGTTCACCTACAACAACTCCACTCATTCCTCCACCAAACAGTTGCCCTTCCAAACTTTATGGTAGAAACCCAGCTTTCTCTTCCCTTCATGTAGCACCTTCTCAACCTGCTACCAATTACCTTGAACAAATTCAATCCCTCCAATCGCAACTTCAAACCAACCTCAAAGAAGAAAACCAGCACTATAAGGAGCAAGCAGAACAACTTTGCACTACGGCTCCAACCTTTGCAGTAGGAGATTAAGTGTGGCTCAATGCTTGCAATATTTGCAGTACTTGCCCAACCCGCAAACTCTTCAAAAGAAAGCTTGGACCCTTTAAAGTAGAATCAGTCATTTGCCCTAACGCCTTTAAACTCACCTTACCTGCCAAATGGAAAGGTATCCACCTGGTCTTTCATGTGTCTCTCCTAGAGCCAGCTCAAGTCCTATACCTGGGCAAGACTCATCCCCCTCCCAAACCGGTCACTGTCCTTGATCATCAAGAGTGGGAAGTAAGCCATATTCTGGATTCCAAGTAACGCAAAGGAAAACTTCAATAACTTGTCAAATGGTCTGGCTTCCATTCCAACAAAGATCGCACCTTGTGGGAACCAGCCCATCAACTTTGCAATTCTCCCAATCTGATTTGAGATTTCCATGCAAGCTACCCTTGTAAACCTTGAAAATCATGATTCCACCCCATCCAATCCCATTCCATTCCACATTCCATCTCATCCAATCCCATTCCATTCCACATCACCATTCCATCAATCAACCCCTCCATCTCATCACATTATTCCTTCTTCTCATCCTCCTCTCATTCTTACCAAATAAAATCCCCATTCCTTATACAACAAAATATATATATATATATATATATATATATATATATATATATATATAATTACAAAGTATCCTTCATTTCTTTCTCCTCATCTTCCCAATTAGCAGTCAACTCCTCAACCATGGATCGAAAAGCATCCAGGTCTTCATCATTTATCAATGACAACATTCTTCAAAGAACCAGCACCTCTGTTACAATGAGCCTCTCAAATATCTCCTCGCACTTTGCAATTCAAGCTTTCTTTGGCTGAGCATTCCATCCACCTTCCTCCAAGAGCTCCTTGTATGCTATCTTCCTTTGGTCTCCCAAAAAACCTTCCCCAACATTGCCCGTCAATCGCCTTGCATCAGTCTTGGTTGGCACTTCAACTCACAACGGGTTTGCTTTGCCTTGGCCCTCCATTCCTTCCATTCCATCCATCCCATCCCTTCCATCTACTCCATTCCCTTCTCCTATTCCTTCCGTTACATCCCCCTCTTCTTGTTCTGTTTCCTCTCTTCCTCCACTTCTGTCTCCATCTTCTCCATTTTCCAATTCCCTTTCCGTTTCATTTCTTCCTTCCTCCCTCACTTCCTTGGCTATGACCCCAACCAGTTCCTCACCTGGCACTTCATCTTGCACCTCGGTATTCATCTGGACTCCCGGAAATTCAGTTGGCGGTCCCCAATAAGGTGGTGGTGGCGGTGGTGTGTTTGTGGTATACCTCTGGAAATGGGGCAACACTAGCAAGACGAGTGAAATTGATTCACTACCTTAATTATCACTAGTCAGTCCCAATTAGTACTCACCAGGAACTGGAGTACCCAGGAATTCAATCTCCGGAAATGGTGGTATCTTGTAATTAACCCTTGGCGCGGATCTACGACTCTGCATCTCTCTCAATGACTCCGTGAAAGCATCAACAGACAACTCGCTATTTATGGGGAAGGCACAAGGGACCTTGCAAAGACAACACTGCTTGCACTTGCCTCAAAGACCTCTGACAGCAGTACTAGGGATACACCGCTTGTTTTGCCAAATACCGTTTTCGCAACGGCGGGATGACAATGACAATGTTTTATCTAACTTATAAGTCTCACAATCAATGAAGTAAAAAATAATTAAGGGTATACAGTATTATCAACAACTTGAAATCAATGGGAAAATTTATCTGAACGCTTGCAGGAGCTCACGTCTTTATACCTGGGAAACTGTCATGCCTCGCACTTAGGGATTATTGTCTTCATCACTTTGAAATATCCTCTCCTCAGTACCATCTACCTCAGTCTATAAGCGTGACACAAATAAAGCAAAACATCAATGGTGCGATCTGCTTACTTCCTCTGGCTTGTGTTGAACTTCCAATCTTGGCAACCAACTCAGTATATACTTGCAAACTTTGCAGTTAACTCCATACCAGTCGGCCATCAATTATGAGATCCAATCTCCTTCCCTGGCCCATCAACAGCCTCGGACTTCCATCTCCCGTCACGCACTGTTTGTTAGTACGCATCTATGTCTAATTAAGCCACCATTACTGTACATTTTGTAATTAGACTAGTCCCTACCCTGCATACACTATTACTTCTCACTTGTATTACCTTCAACTTCATTTTCTCCTGACTCAATTCATCATACATTTGTACACTCAGATTCTATTGTCTTGAACTTACGCCATGACCTTGGATATGATTGTAATATTGCTCTATTTCCTATCCTGTTCCTGTCACTCATTTGCCTCACCACCTTCAACTGTAGTTGGCTCCCCATCAGGTTGTATCTAGTCACTTTGAATTACCTTATAAGGGCTACCCCCTTTCCTGATGATTGTCTCCTCAGTTATTTAATTTCATACTTTCTTGCATTTTGCTACGACCCAGTTATCACATTGGACTCGGGTTGAGTTTCCCTCCTTGGAACACACTCCATTCCTCTTGCCGTTTGTTGAGTGGCATCACTAAGTTTTCACTTTGCAACTAAGTCTTGCTATCCGCACTTGCCCTCGCACTTGGCATTCCTATCTCCTCCTTGATCCGCCAAATACCTCAACCTTTTTCAATCAGTTAGCTTCCTTTCTGTCTAGTTTTGAGATCTCACATTTGTGCTCTTCCCATTTGCTCATTCTCAAATTCATGTTTCTGATCCCTGTTCTGCAGTCTGCTGGTCCTATTTTGAATTCAATTAATTTCATTCTTCCCCGTTAAAAGACAAATGGCCACCAACTCAACCAACCAGGCGACAAAATGAACACCCCAGGACCAGCAGATTCTAATTCATCTCTCCTGAAAACCTTGACAGGCTCCATTCCAAATCTCACCAAAAGCAATTTCTCCCTATGGCGGTCAAAAATCCTCACAATCTTTTCTCTCACAGGAATCTCTCAATGGCTCTCATCAACCAAACCAGAAAAATGCCTGGTTGAAGTCAACCTTGAGAAAGTTGGATATATCCTGGCCAAACTAGACAACAAGACCTACATGAATCGCGTCAAAGAACACCATCTCTCCAACGGCATCAATTTATGGAACTCAATAAACAAATTTTTTGCCTCCTCCCAGACTGCTCATCAATCTAGGGTCTTCTTCAACTTCCTCAATCTCCAATTTGACCCCAGAAACATCAAGAAATTCATCACAGAAGCCAAATTGTGTCTGATGCAAATATCCAAAATTTGCATCAAGATGGATGGCAACATTGTAGCCTTTCTCCTTCTGTACAAGTTCCCTCCACAATTGGAACACCTGAAAAGCACAATAACTCACTCTCTGGGAGAAAGAAAGATAGATGGAGACCTGGTCCTAAGACATCTCAACCAAGTGAAGCATGAAGTTGCCTCAGGATCTCAAGCCTCTGCCATGACTATGAAACAAAATCTCCTGAGGTGCAAGTCAAACTGGCACAACCCACAAGCCAACCACCCCAAGGATCAATGTGTCTGTTTATTTCCCCATCTGAGGCCCAATTCTTTGACAGAATCCACTTCCTCTACCAAAACCAATCCTTCCAGAACCAATACTACCGCATCCGCTCATCTCACCTTCACATTTTCCATGACCCATTCACACTCTCTCAACCAAAATCAAATAATTTTTGACTCCGGAGCCTCTCAGAGTATGTTCAACCATCCTTGATTCTTGACAACCTTAGGGAAGATAGTACTTTCAATCAGACTGGCAAAATTGGCTCCTGGATAGTAGCTTTGGGACAAGAGACTGCAACCCTTATCACCTCCCACTCTGAAATCAACCCCAAAAACTCCCTTTTTGTCCCCAACATAGTGGTGAACCTTATTTCCCTGGGTCAACTCATTCTTGGAGGCTTTTCCCTGCAACTCACAGCAGCCAATAAGTTTGTGATCAACTTCAACTCTGAGACCATCCTAGAAGGGTACATTGAGGAGAATCTCATGTTCATTGAGTAGTCCACCAATCCAATCACTCCTACTGCTCACTCCTTCACTTCCTTTTCAACTCTCCGTAAAAGATTGGGCCACTCCCACTCCGACTCAGTCATGCTTATTGCTAGAGAATTCCCAAAATTAAAGTGGGAAAATCTTGAATGCATCTAGTGTGCTCAAGGAAAAATCCACAAAACCCCCTTCAAAGGAACCTTTCCCAAAAGCAAGGCCAAATTTCACAAAATCCACACCACTCTCTGTGGCCCAATTTGTCCTCCGTCCAAATCTGTTAACAGATTCTTTCTGGTCCTCAAAAAAAACTTCTCCCGCTTCAAAACCTGCCTGCCCATCAAATTCAAATCCAATGCTTCCAAAAAAATCATCAAATTCATTCAACTCTACTCCAATCAATTCAACAAAAAAAAATGGAAAGATTCCACTCTGATAAAGGTGGAGAATTCCTCAACAATCAACTGACCTCATTCTTCTCCAAAAACAGCATCCTCCAATCCACCTCTGAACCCTACACGCCCCAAAATAAACCTGTTGCCAAAACTGCCAACCATAGCCTGATCAAAGCCGCAAGGACCGTAATGCTCAACGTGAAGATCCCTCTCACCATGTTGGATGAAATCATATCCAGCTGCTGTCTCATCCTAAATCTCATTCCCTCCAAACTCAAAAAAACCTCTCCATTTGAACTCTGGAAATCCTTGACTCCCAAGCTGTCCCTCATCAAAATTCTTGGCTCTAAAACCATTGTGCTCAACCAACAACATAGTCTTTCCAAGTTTTCTGAAAAAGGGCTGGAGGGAATTTGGGTGGGATTCAATCTTGACTTGCATTCTTATCAAGTCTTCTATCCCAAATTTGGTGACTTCATCCGCCCAAAACATGTTAAAATCTTTTAGAACACTCCATTCTCTTCCTCCTCTCCTCACCCCTCCAAATCTCCCTTTGATCCTCTTCTGTCTCTAAACAAAACCCTCACTGACCTTCTAAATTATTCCACTCTTACAAATACCTTCTCCTCACACTCTTAATCTAATCAGAATCCAGAATCCTCTACCTCTGACCATCCACCGTCCCAAGCCATCCAAGAAAACCATCCACCATCCCCTTTATCTCACTCATCTGATCACACCTCCTCTAAATCCAAAGTCAAAGAGATAGCGCAACAACTCACCAATCCATCCTCCTACACCCTGCGCAATAGGGCCAACCTCAAAACCCCAAGTTGCTATGGCTTCCTGGATTGCATTGTTCCTAGAAACTATCCCAAGGTCCTTAAATCCCCAAATAAACCTCACTGGCTGGACTCAATGAAAGTGGAGACCAATGGGATTGAAAGCCATGACGTATAGGAGGGGTGCTACTCTTTGCCCCTTGGTAAATCCGCTCTCTCCACCCCTTGGGTGTATCACCTCAAAGACAACCCCAGCGGAAATGGATTAATATATAAATCCTGTCTGTGCATCCAGGGATTCAAACAGCAGGAGTTCCTCAACTATGGCAAAACCTATGCGCCCACTGGCCTCATAACCACTCTCCGCACTCTCCTTGCTTACTCCTTTCATCAAAAGCTGAAGACAATTCAGATGGACATCAAGTCTTCCTTCCTGCATGCTCCTCTTGAGGAAGAAACCTACATCAAGCAACCAAATGGCTGTGACTACAAATTCCAATACCTCAGACTCAAGAAAGCTCTTTATGGTCTCAAAAAATCTCCCAAAAGCTGGTGTGACACTCTGAAACAATGGCTCCACTGCCAGAACTTCAAGTAATCCATCACATGTTCCCTGCCTGTTCATCAACCACTCCAAATCTCTGTACATTTTTGTCTATGTTGACAATCTTCTGATTGTGGGCAAATGTGATGCCTTCAGGGCCAAGATCAAGGACGGATTCAAAATCTCACATGAAGGGAAGCTGTCCAAAATACTTGGAAATCACATTGTGAAACACTGTGACAACCTTCTCCTTCACCAACCCAAACATATTGCCACCACTCTCCAGGAGTTAGGCCTTACCAAATCCAAACCCATCACAACTCCCATGACTCCTAATGTGAAACTATTTACCACCACGGAAAAAGATCACAGAAATTTCCTGCAACTCAACATCAACTTCCGCTCAGTGACAGGCTACTTGAACTTCATTGCCAGTTGCACCAGACCCAAACTTTCCTATGCTGTCTCCAGCCTATCTTGCTTCAGAAATCGACCCGGAACGTCCCACTGGGAGCAAGCCAAGCACGTCTGGAGATATGTCAACACCAACCGTGAGCTTGCTCTACGCCTGAAGTCCTCAGATTTCAAGTACAACATTGAGAGCTTCAGCAACTCCAATGGCGGAGATGACCCAATCAGCAGAAGAAGTCACACTGTTTTCATCATCATGCTTTATGAGTGCCCCATCGCGTGGCATAGTAAGCTGCAGTACTCATTTCACTGTCCTCAACCAAAGGAGAGCTCAAGTCCTTGGTTATTGCCACTCAAGAAAAAATTTGGCTCCAAAATTTCATTCTCAATCTGAACCCCAACCTGAAATTAACTCACTGGGCCTACATCAACAACAAAGCCCTCCACAACCTGGTCAATCTGGACTCTGTTGGGAATGCCACTTGTCCCCGCGGCCAATAGAAAACTTCTTCCTCCTTGACTACAATCTCTTGAAACCTATCCCTGGGAGACCAATCCCCGGGGATCTCCGGGGAGAACGGCAGCATTCTCCTCTTCCAACTCTTCTTTGTTTGTCAGCGGGGGCGACGGGGATGTTTTGGTTCTAAAAGTTCTCAAAAACATCCTCTTGGAGATTTGGATCTCCTCTTTTATATCTTGATCTACTTTTCTTTCTTTTCTTTTCTTTCTCACTTTCTTTCCTCTTCCATCTCTATTCTCTTCTGGTCTCATTCTTCTTTATTTTTCCATCAAGATTCTCTCAACCTTCAAACCACCACTCATCCACTGGCCGACTCACCTCTTCAAACCCATAATATACGCTCCAAACATACTCGTCGTCATTCCTTGTCTGGTAAGGTGATCCGTACCTCAACTCTGTGACTAACCATCAGCTTATATCTCTATCAAACTAGCTTGTATATCTTTCTTGCCTCAAATCCTCTCCTTCTTGACCGCTCAACTTCTTATGTCCTATTGCTCGTTGGTTCTTTTTTTCTCTTCATTTCTATTTCTTCCTTTCTATGTTTTCTGTTTCTGATGTTAAGAATCCTAGTCTGCTGGTTATTAGTTCTCAAATCATTCTGTGAAATTTTATCACGGTTAAAAGCCGAAACCGGACCAACCAACTCACCTTCACGATGAACGAATCAGCAGGAGCTACGGATTATTTCCATCAAGTCGCTTTGAAAGCTGCGGTAGATGCAATTCCACCCCTCAACAAAGAAAATTTCTCAATATGGCGAGATAAGATGATGATTCTATTCGACCTCAAGGACATAAAAGACGCAATCACGAGAAACTCGGGACAACTCTCCATAAAACAAGATAGGGAGATTAGGGCGGTGATTCTTTCTAAACTGGACAACACAACACACACCAACGTCGTCAATTCCACCAACATAAACTCTTCTAAGCTTCTATGGGCGGAAATCACCCAACGCTTTGTCTCATTGGAGACCGCCAATCGAGCTCGAATATTTAACTCTTTCCTTCATTTTGGCTTCAATGAAAACGCCATTGAAGGATTTGTGACGGATACTAGAAAGGCTCTAACTCGAATGACCAATGTTGGTATTGAACTGCCCAACGACATTCTTGCCTACCTGGTCCTTTTCAAGTTCCCACCTATCCTTGAGAACCTAAAACAACAGATAATGCACGTAGAAAAACATCTTACTGTCGACGTCGTCTTCAATCATCTGATCCAATGCAACAACGAGCGCAAGGCCCAGACAAAAACCACTAAATCTAGCTCTGACCTCACTTTGGTGACAACAAGAACTAAAACTGAGAAAGAGACAAAGAGGGTCAAGATGCGTTGTAGAGAAGGATACCATGATCCAAATGCGCCCCACTCCAAATCCTCATGTTTCCATCTCCACCCCCAGATTGCTCCGAGTTGGTGGGTCAAACAGCAAAACAAATGGAAGAGTAAAATGAATAAACAGCCCACCATCAACTACCACGCGCTCTTAACTCTCTGGATAAACGCTGATAGCAGTCCGAATTTGGTTCTTGACTCTGGCGCTAACATCCATATCTTTAATGACAAAAAATACTTCTACTCTCTGCAGATGCAAGATGAATTGGAGGAGGTGAAAACTGGAAAGCTCGAGGCTAATCTAAAGATTCGCGGCACAGGAACCGTGAAACTGGAATGGAAAGACTCACTTATTACCCTAGAAAATTGCGCTTAAATTCCAGATATAGTTGTCAACCTCATCAGCCCGGGTCTCTTAGCAAGCAAAGGATGCGACCTTAATCAAAGCCGAGACCAGTTTCAAGTTACAAGGATGGGCCAAGCCATACTCAGGGGATCCATCAGAGACAATCTCTTCGTCGTGGAGAAGCCTAAGACTGTGGGGAAAGGAACTTCTATTCACCATATCAGTCACTCTCCAAATCCGTCATCAAACCAAGGTCTATCTTTAGAAGAAATCCATCAGATGTACGGTCACGCCGCAATGTCCACTCTCAAACCCATTCTCAAAGGACTCTTCACTAACAACAAACTGAATCGTTTCCAATGCAAGGGCTGCGCAAAGAGTAAGATTGTCCGATCTCCATTCTCAGCAGTATCGACTCCTTCAAGCAAACCTCTCAAACAGATCCACCTAGACCTCGTCGGACCGATCTCCCCGCAGTCCAAGGGCGGCCATCTATATCTTCTAACCCTAGTAGACAACTACTCCGGCTATCTGGCCGCTTTTCCTCTCAGCTCCAAAGACAAGACCCCTAAGGTGATAATTGACGTGCTCGAGATGGAAGCAAAAAGACTCAACTATTACCCCTCCGAGATTTTCTCCGACAAAGGCACGGAATTCACCAATTCGACGCTCAAAGACTTTACTAGATCAAAACACATCAAATTGATGACTTCCAAACCTTACCACTCCCAGCACAATGGACGAGCAGAAAGAGCCAATCGAACCATAATCGAATCGGCTCAAGCTACCTTCTCATTGTCCCGTCTACCAAAAACCTAATGGCATATAGTCACGAGGAGTTGCTGCTTCATGCTCAACCAAATCCCTTGGGAAGGTAATCACCGTTCCCCCTGGGAACTTATGTTTGATAAAAAACTCCCAACTGCTTACCTTAAACCTGTAGGATCATCACTCATATATCTCAAGAATCACACCCAAAGAGGAAGGAAATTTGATGAGAAGGGGGACGAAGGGCTACTAGTTGGGTTCAATCCCTCTTTTCACTCCTACATCATCCTTAATTCGTTAGGATCCCTAATTGAAACAAAACATGTTAAATTCCTGAAGACACATCTAAACAAATTCCCTCTCCTAGAATCAACTGGAATTGATCTTTTCTCGCATGATTCACAGGAACTCAACGAATCTGACTTCTCCTTTACCAACAAACAATTTACGTTTTGAGATCATCCAAATACCAACTTGGATTCAGAATCCAATCCCAACTCTCCGGAAGCTCCAGAATCCGATTCTGATTCTCTCAACTCAGCTCCACAAATCTCTTCCCTGGAGGAAACCACCCAAACCTCCGCTTCTGAACCTCCCAAGAGTGAAGCATATCAACGACCAAGGAGAGAAACCCGAAAACGGCAACGCTATGGATTTCACCATTACTACGAACCGCCATCATACAAGGCAGCCCGCAACTGTCCCAAATGGCCCAAATGGGAGAAGGCAACCGAAGAAGAATTAAGCTCTATTGAAAATCAAGAAGTGTGGGATGACTACTATGGAGAACCAAACAATATCCTCAACACAATCTGGGTCTTCAAAGTCAAAGAAAATTGTCACGGGGAACCAGTAAAATACAAAGCAAGATTGTGTGTTCAAGGATTCAATCAAATCTTTGGCATTGACTACAACAAAACGTGGGAACCCACTGGAAAGCTTGGTTCATTGAGAATTGCTCTCTTGTACAGCCTGAAAGAAAAAATGAATTTTACTCAATTAGACGTCAAGGGAGCGTTTCTCCATGCACCCCTGGATGAAGAAGTCATCATTAAAACCCCTGAAGGATCTCAAAGGAAATCCCCATATCTCAAACTCAAGAAGTCCCTATACGGATTGAAAAAATCCCCTAAGAATTGGTACGAAACGCTGACTGGATGGATAAAGTCCCAAGGCTACCTTGAATCAAGCAGCAACCCCTGCCTTTACTACAACTCCGAATTGAAGGAAGTACTCTACTTCCATGTGGACGACCTCATTCACGTCGGGAAGAGCAAGATCTTCGAGTCAAACTTCTTAACCAAGTTCAAAAATTTGTCTTGTCACCCACCTAATACAATTCTGGGTATGCTGATGGAAGTGAAGGAGGATGAGATCCTCTTAAGTCAACCAAAAAATATAGATAAAGGACTAGAAGAGTTGGGCCTTACTGAATGCAAGGACACTCGTGCTCCTTTAACTCAAAATCTACACCTGGAGCCGGCCACTGATGAAGATCATGCTCTATTCACTCAAATGAACATCAATTTCCAATCAGTCACCGGCCTTCTCAACCATCTTGCGCAATATACACGTCCTGACATTGCCTTTGGGGTGTCCAGCCTAGCAAGATTCAATTCTAAACCCAGAATGTACCATTGGAGGGAAGCACGCAAGGTATGGAAGTATCTTAAGACCACAAAATACAAAAAACTCGTTCTCCGTTTCAACCCAAATGAGAAAGTGATTACTAGATACAGTGATGCAACTTGGGGAGACAATCCCTCCTCCCGCAAATCCCAATCTGGATTCATCATCTTTCATTACGGAAGTCCTGTCGTTTGGAACTCATCAAGGCAGAGAAATATAACTTACTCATCCACCAAATCCGAGCTTAACGCCCTGCTCGACTGCTTCCTGGAAGTAAAGTGGGTCTCTAACTTGATAAGTGAAATATATCATCTTCCTATCTCCAAGCCTACACTTCATATCGAAAACAAAGGACTCGACAATAAAATTAAACGGTTCGGCTCTCACTCTAAGTCTTGCCATATTGACATTAAAACAAAAGGTTTGAGAGAAGAATTTCAAAACTGCAACTATGATCTAGTCCTAATACCGACAGAGAACATGGTGGCCGACTCACTCACCAAAGCTTTGTCAATCAACTCTCTGAATCTACTCCAAAACTCCATCTTTGACTCTAGCCTACCACAATCTCAATAGATGTTCCACCTCACCAGACACGAGGAGTGTTGGGAATCCCACTTGTCCCCGCGGCCAATAGAAGACTTCTTCCTCCTTGACTACAATCTCTTGAAACCTATCCCCGGGGATCTCCGGGGAGAACGGCCGCATTCTCCTCTTCCAACTCTTCTTTGTTTGTCAGCGGGGGCGACGGGGCTGTTTTGGTTCTAAAAGTTCTCAAAAACATCCTCTTGGAGATTTGGATCTCCTCTTTTATATCTCGATCTACTTTTCTTTCTTTTCTTTTCTTTCTCACTTTCTTTCCTCTTCCATCTCTATTCTCTTCTGGTCTCATTCTTCTTTATTTTTCCATCAAGATTCTCTTGACTGTCAAACCACCACTCATCCACTGGCCGACTCACCTCTTCAAACCCATACTATACGCTCCAAACATACTCGTTGTCATTCCTTGTCTGGTAAGGTGATCCGTACCTCAACTCTGTGACTAACCATCAGCTTATATCTCTATCAAACTACCTTGTATATCTTTCTCGCCTCAAATCCTCTCCTTCTTGACCGCTCAACTTCTTATGTCCTATTGCTCGTTGGTTCTTTTTTTCTCTTCATTTCTATTTCTTCCTTTCTATGTTTTCTGTTTCTGATGTTAAGAATCTTAGTCTGCTGTTTATTAGTTCTCAAATCATTCTGTGAAATTTTATCAGACTCCCATCACAATTTGCGGAAAAATTTTGACATACACATCAAATGGCTATGAGGGAAGAAAAATGAAGGAAATATGTTAACCACTCTAATCACATCCGGAGAGAATCTCACTGATTCACGTACCAAACCAGCTATAAAACCATGGGTGATAAACTTGACCTCCAAGCTTCTTCAATCTCCCTTCTAGAAACAATGGTGTGTTGAGATAACTGATCTCTGAACTCCCTTGATCCAGACACAAAACGGTGCAGCTACTCCAATTCCATGATCCCACGACTGCTCTATCATCATCACCGTGTGGTCTTTGCCTCTTGATTCCACCTGAATGGCTCCTCATCTCCTCATTCTGCTTCTCCAATCTCTCTCATTCCGCCAACCCATACTTCACCATTTCATTCATTCAACACCTCTCCTCAGCTTCTTTCATTCAACTTACTTCTTCCTTACTTTGCTCCCTTCCTTCCCTCAACCTTACTCTCACTGGACCAAATATCTCCTCCTTGATCCGCCAAATACCTCAAACTTTTTAAAACAGTTATCTTCGTTTCTGTCTAGTTGTGAGATCTCATGTTTGCGCTCTTTCCAGTTTTTCATTCTCAAATTCATGTTTCTGATCCCTGTTATGCAGTCTGCTGGTCCTATTTTGAATTCAATTCATTTCATTCTGCACTGTAGCAGTAGTATTTGGTGATTGAAGTTGAAGTTAGCTGGTGATTACCATTGATTGCGACAAGTGATTGATGTTTGTAGTATCTTGTAGTTCATGAGTGGCTCGACTGAATCAGTTCATGAATTTCCAGGATCTGGGCACAGGACTTCAGGATTGAAGCTTTGGCAGCAGTTGATTTTGAAGGACAAGCATGCGGGTAAATGAAGTGACAGAGGGTGGAAAAGGACTGATAGAGACACGTAGAAAGACATAAAATGGAAAATAAAGTAGAAAGAAATAAAATGGAAAATAAACTGAGAGACAGAAGAATGAAGAGAAAGAATATAATGAGAAAATAATTTGAGCATGTACTTGAATACCAACAGGCTCCCTTGCTCAAATTATTCTGATATGTTGAGAGCGTCCAAGGCGCGGAAAAGAGCTATTTGGGTTACTGGTTTGGTGAGAGAGTCCGCCAGATTCTTTTTGGAGGATACTTTTTGAAGCTCAATAGCGTTTTTGAGAATTTTGCTGCGTACATAATGGAACTGCAATTCCATATGTTTTGTGTGGAAATTGGCGTGGTTAGCTTGTTTAAGAGCTAGTTTAATACAACATTTTTTGTCTTTGTGAATGATGGCTGGTCTGGCTGCTTCTCCCAGCAAAAACTTGCTCCTGAGCAATTTCACCCAGATCAGCTCCTTGATGGCGTTGCCCAGCGCCTTGTATTCAGCTTCAGTAGTGGATAAAGATAAAGTTGGTTGCTTTCTGAAATTCAAAGTGATGAAAATTCTAAGCCAGAAAGCAACCAGCCCAGAGACTGAGCTTCTAGTGGTGGGACAGGTCGCCCAGTTGACATCAAAATATGCTTCAAGGTGAGGGGCAGAGGAGGATGAGATGAAGAATATTTGGTGGCTTGAGCTGTGCTGGAGGTATTGAAGGATGTGCAGGGCTGCTTGAAAGTGGTGCAGATTTGGTTTGACAAGGAATTGAGCACGATAATTTACAGCAAAAGTTATGTTGGGTCTTGTGCATATGCTGATATGATTTAGCTCCCCAACAATTTTTCTGTAGTTAGCACCCAATTGGAGAAACTCCTCATGGTGTTCCTTGCTTGAGGCATACAGCTTGCCATGAGTTGTGAAGGGAGTTGAGAATGATTTGTGAGGCGCAAGCAAGTATTGCACCCACACTTGACTGATGTAAGAGCTGTGAGAGAGCTTGAAGCCATTTGGAAGGTGACTGACGTTCGTTCCGAGCAGCACAGAGGCCTTTCCAAGGTCCTTTATGTTGAACTTAAAGCTGAGCTGGCTTACAAAAACTTCTGGTTGGTCGCTGAATATTGCAATATTGTCAACATGGACGTAAAGGTAGTTGGTGTCCTTCCAGAACACACATTGATCAGCCTTGCTCTTGTGAAAACCGCAGTCAATCAGCCAGTTGCTGAGCGTTTCATACCAGGCCACTGGTGCCTGCTTGGGACCGTACAACGTCTTCTTTAGCTTGAGATGCTTGCCACTAGCCACCGTGATTTAGGGAGGAGGAGTGAGGTAGACTTCCTTGCGCAGTGGGGCAATCAGAAAAGCGGCTTTTATGTTGACTTGGTGGAAATTTAGTTTTAGATGGGAAGCAAGAGCAATTAGCATTCACAGGGAGGTCTTGTCTTCAGTGGGCAAGAAAGTAGAGGTGAAGTAAATGCTGTACTGCTGGCTGAAGCCTTGAACACAGAGTTGGGCTTTGAATTCAACAATCCAATTCTGATCATCTTGTTTTGTTCAAAAGACCAAAAGGCACTTGGGTCCTAGCTTGCCATCAGGAAGGGTAGACTCTTTCCAGACTTTGTAATCAAGCATGTTGAGCTCCTTGTGCTTCATTGCTTCAAGCCATTCCTCTTGGTATTTGGAGTTGAGAGCCTCCTGGACTGATGTGGGATTGGAATAGCTATTGTCAACAATTAGATAGATGGCGGGAAGACCTATTTTTGAGTCGGGACGTTGTGGATAAGGAACTATATTGTTATGAGTTAGCCTCTTGTGAGACAGTTGATGAGTGGGGAGAGAAGTATTGACAGCAGATGAGGTGATAGAATGGGGAGAAGTATGAGAGAATTCAGGCACAAAAGGAGAGATGGTAGGAAGGAAAGGGGAAGAGTCCAGGGAAGAAGGGGAAGGAACAGAAGGGAGATTCAATGAGTTGTTAGCGGGAGGAGGGAGAGGAGAAGATGGAGTCAGCATGAGGTTGGAGCTGGTAGAGCAGGGGAATGATTTCAATCTGGATGGAGAAGGAAAGGAGAGCTTGTCAAAGGAAGCGTTTGCGGAGATGAAGATTTTGGAGGAGTCCAGATCAAGAAGTCTGAATGACAAAAAGTCATTGACATAACCAAGCAGAATAGCTCTTTTGCTGGTGGGGAGAAGTTTGAAGGTTTGATTGGCTTTGGGAATGACAGAAAAAGAGGCGCATCCAAATGGCCGTAAGCAGTTTAGATTAAAAAATCATCTGTGATGAGATTTAATGCAACTTCTAAGAATTGAATTCCAGCAGACTGAGCACAGAGGTCAGAAAAAATGAAAAATAGAAATAGAAATATGAGAAGAAGAAGTAATAAAAAAAACAACAGCTCAGAGTTATTTATTTGGCAGGAAAGAGATCAGACGGCACAGGAAGTGGGCAGAGTTCAAATTGACAGAGTCAAGACCCTGTAGATGGGCGACTACAAGCAATGGAGCTAGTCTGTCAGAGACGTTGAGTTAGAGATCTTGAGGATTAGTCTCTTAACAGGCAGATATACATGAAGGTTGATACTTTGTTAGACAAGAGTGGTTGAAGAAGTTAAGTTGTGTTGATGTGAGTATTGAGTTGGAGGGAATGGAAATTTGGGAAGCGTAAGTCGAGTTGTAGGCGGTTCAAGAGTTGGAAAGAGAGAGATGAAAGGAAGATAGAAAGAAGAAAGAGAGAGATGAAGGGAAGAATATTGATATATCAAAGGTCAAAGAAAATGGGTGAGTTGAAAAGGAGAGAGGAACCCAAGTCCCCTGAGAGATTGTGAGAGGTCCACCCGGGCCCGCTCATAGAGGTGAGAAGTTTACAGGCATGTCACATAGCTACTGAGACAGCGGCAGAGGAGAGGTTAGGGTGCAGTCTTAACAGTCTGTGACAAAACTTGTAAGGAACAATGTTGCCACGGGACCTTGAAGGGAGAGCATTAAGAATGTGGGTAGCGGTGTTGACAGCCTCATCCCAGAATTTGAGCATTAAGTTACTTTGGTTTAGCAGTCATCATGCCTTCTCCAAAATAAGGAAATTCAATCTCTTGGCTAGACCGTTTTGCTGAGGAGTGTGAGGGGGAGAAAAATGCTGACTGATTCATTTTTGAAGACAGAAGGAGTGGAGATTGGAGGAGATGAAATTGCCGCCATTGTCAAAGATCAGAAGCTTCATGGTATGCCCAGTTTGAAGCTTCAAAATATTTAATTGCAGAAACAGCTTTACTTTTCTGTTTGAGGAAAGCCACAGAGCGTTATTGGGAGAACTGATTGGTAAGGGAGAGAAAGTAGGAAAATCCCAAGTTTGAGGTTATGGAGGAGGTTCCAACAATGTCCAGATGGATAGCTTCAAGGAGGTTGGTAACCATTTTAAATTTGTGATTGAAAGGAGTTGAGACTTGCTTGCAAGTCTTGCAGATTTGACAGACGGTGGATTGAGTATCAGAAACATAGGAGCACAAGTTGAGGGTCTTGAGGGATTGAGTCCTAGCGTGACCAAGCCGCAGATGCCAGAGATTTTCCGGAGCCTTGAGAAGCATTGTGGACTGGTTGCATTGCAGGAATTTTGTTCCGCAGAGTTCAGTTAGCTTGTTGTATGTGGTACCTACAAAACTGATCTTATCCAGCTTCACCTTGAACCCTGAGTATCCAACTTTGGAGAAGGTTGCCTTAAAAGAGTTTAGCTGAGTGGGAGAGATAAGACACCAATTAATAGAAGGAATAATTAGAACATTTTGAAGGATGATGGTTGAGCCAAGATGATTGATGAGCTTAGCTGATCCAGAATGTGTAGCGGTAAGAGAGTTGTTTGGGGAGCCGGTTCCTACTTCAAGATGGATGGGCGTGCATTCAAACAGAAACTGGGGGTGGTTGACTATGTTGTGGCTTGCGCCGGAATCCAGAATGGGAAGGTGAGAGTCTTTTCCAATGGAAAACAGGTAAATCTGAGCCTTGAAGTGAAGCTTGGCGCCTTTAGAGTTGCTTTCAGCTTTGGCGGTTGGGCTTTCATTGAAAGAGTGGAAGTTGGATGAGGGAATTTTGTTCCATTCAGGTCTGGGGTGTGGATGAACAAACCAAAATTTGCTATCTGGGTGCTCGGCTGAAGGGTTATGGTTTCCTTTTGAACAGGGGTGCTTGGGTCTTTTCTTCACTGTGGGCTTGTGTAGTGAGGCTGATGGGGAAGTGTCCAAAGTTGGGTTGGTGTCAGGCAGACAAAAAGATTCAAGGTGAAGTACATTGAAAAGCCTGTTCAAGATCCTGGTTGGGTTCTGAAGGAGGGAATTGTTGAGGATCAGAGAGTCAACAATGTGGTAGAATGAACTAGGAAGTTTAGCAAGGATGGTGTAGCTGTGGATATCAGGGGGAACTTTGAGTATCACAACTTTGAGTTTGTTCATGAGTTTTCTACAGTCCTTTATGTAGGTTGTCAGATAGCCTTTGAAGAGATAGCAAATAAAGTTGAGCCAGATGCGGTCACAATTATTTGAAGATTGCAAAGCATATTGTTTGAGAATTGCCTGCCAGATGTTGTGGGAATCGCCATTCTTGTTGTTGTTTACATGGATTCAAAGGCAGATTCACCAAGATGTTGGATGATTATGTCTGCGGCTTCATATATCTTCTTCTTTTGAGGCCAAGTCAAAGGTGATGGAGGGGGTTCAATGGTGAGTTCAAGAAGTCCTTTCCTGCAAAGATAGCTCTTGATCCTGAGACATCTGAAAGGTTAACAGACTTAAAAGGAGTGATTGATTTCAGCAAGGAGTGTTCAAAGAAAATAAACAGAGTTGAATAGACACCTTAAAAGGACAAGATAGTATGTTGACTAGATAGAAGCAGTACTGGAGAGAAGGAAAAAGAAACAAGTAAGCATGTGAGAGAAATGATCCAATGTGGTACTCTTGATTTTTGTGATGATGTGAGCTTGAGCTTTAGTGGTAGTAGTTGGTGATTGAAGTTGAAGGCAGCTGGTGATTTCTGTCAATGGCAAAAATTGATTGATGTTTGTGGTAGCTTTTAGTTCAGGAGTGGCTTGACTAAATCTATTGATGAATTTCCAGGATCTGGGAACAGGTCTTCAGGATTGGAGCTTTGGCAGACATTGATTTTGAAGGACAAGCGTGCAGGTAAATGAAGTGACAGAGGGTGGAAAAGGACTGATAGAGACACATAGAAAGAAATAAAATGGAAAATAAAGTAGAAAGAAATAAAATGGAAAATAAACTGAGAGGCAGAAGAATTAAGAGAAAGAATGGTATGAGGAAATAATTTGAGCATGTACTTGAATACCAACCTGCACTGATGGGTTAAACCTATTTTACTGGGGTTATAAGGTTTTTCTGCAGTTTAAATTGATAAAAAGGGTTGGGGACGGATATTATTAATCAGAATAAAGCCATAAATTGCTTACTTATCTCTCATAAGTATTTGATTACCTTGGAACGGTGTCTGGATATGAATATAACTAGGTCCCTTGGTATCAATATCCTCAAAAGAGCTCTTTATTTTATCTTTTTGAGTCCCAATAGTGTCCTTCTGAGGGATACAGGGGCTCAAAGGACGGAAAATGAGGCTAGAAGGGTAACCAGTGGTAGCCTTTCATGTGTTTTTGGTGCTGTAGCATGGGTAGCATCTAATTCCTCAGGGTATGGGAATTATTCTACTTTATAATTGACTTTTGGACGTGTGAATAAAACTAATCTGTCCGTTTTTATTTATTATTTAATTAATTATCCTTAGTAAATTTTCCAAGTAAGTTAATAATTCTTTTAATAGAAATTCCTACAGATAGTCTGATTTCAGGTGAGTTCTCATTATGTATTAATTAATTGGACTAAAGTCATGATATTGATTTTACTCCTTATTTTCAAATTTCAGTTGTTTTACTAATATAATTAAATAAAAATATAGGTCATGGTATTCATGAAACATTTGAACATCATTAGTTTCTTTAGTATGTCAAAAAATATTGATGTCTAGAATTTCTCATAATACTACATTCAAGTATTTTAATATATTTTTAGAAGCAGTAATCATCTTATTTTTGAAATTTTTGGTACTTTGAATTATATTTAATAAAAAATATGTATTAAGTTTATTTAGGTATTTTTATATAAGTTTATGTATTTTTAGACTATCTACTACCCACAGGAATATTTATTACATATGTAGAATTTTCCCGTGTAGGTTGTAGCATGTTTATGCGGTACCTAGGTTTCTCAGGCCGCCTGTCACTTTGTCAACCGGTAGTCCCGCGGCTGCTTCCTTTTCAGAGGCCCGGGACCTTATACATGGCTTTGACAGGGTGACAGTGCTGTAGATCAGCGGCCGGAGGGTGTATTGGATGCAGCCGCTGCTTGCAGGAATTACGACAGAACACATTTCTGTCTGTAACTGCTAAAATATACACATCACTTCAATTCTGACCAAATTTTAGGTGTGAAACCTATACATGAAAATAAATGTGAAATATATAATTGGCCAAAAAGTTCAATAGTGGTGCCGTGGTATTTTGGTATTTCTTTCCTTAATTATTTAAAAATATAAGGAGTTGTATTTCAAGGTTTGGGTCATTGAGTGACCCTACCTACTTTTGGGTGGAAAATCCATTTGTGTAATAATATTCATGGGTTTCCTACTCCTTCTTAGGCTAATCTTAATATTATTATTCTTATGTTATTTCTGTTACTTTTGCAGCTTGCTCTGCAATTGTAGCAAGCTGACACTCTTTTTGAAACTCCAGCTCAGACTTTTTAATTTTCCACTCAGCATTAAACTTTTGTTGATGAGCCAAACTATCAGATTTATGCTTTTGACAATCCATAGCCAGTTGAAAATCCCACTTCTCCTTGTCAAACTGAAGTTTTTCAGATTCAATTTGAAATTTACCTGTTTTTCAGAGGGGAATAGGAATGAGCTGGATTTTGAAAGCAAGGAGAATCCAACATGCTAACTTGAATCTTACTTCTCCATTATATCCTCAAAGCCAGAGAAGCTTGAAGTATTTCTCCTCTTTTTACGGCTATTTGGGTGGATATTGATGGAATTTGAGGCCTTTTGCTTTCCCTTTGCGGAGGATGTTTGTGTTGGAATGGTTTCGCCCCCATTTGAAGAGGATGTGGGAGGCACCATTGGCTTGAGTTTTCAGCCAATCAGGAATGGATGAGCCTGTTTTTTTAAAATCTAAATCATTCAGGATTAAACAGACAGAAGAGAAAAGAAATTGGGTGCTTAATTGAGCAGATGTTGATGGTAGTTGCAATAAAGGAATAAAATTCTACTCATTGGCCAAGTTCTCCCGTTCTTCCACCCCAGGAAGAGAGCAATCAAAAGATGTAAGTGAGGGGCACAAGGTCCTTTTTGACTCATCAATAAATGCTGAATTAGATTTTATTTGAGCTTACTGTGTTGGAATATCCTCCTCCACATTGGAAGGGGGCCACTCCAAGGCAAAGCTCTCATCAGGGTCCTCATTGCTAGGCTGAGCATCCAGAGCCAAGTCCTCAGCATCAACTGAATTGGATTTTTGGGAATCGACAGCAGAAACAGGGGTGATTTTGGGCATCTTTCCAAAGATTTCATCCATTTGAATATAAAAAGGACAAATGGAGTCCAACTTATCAACCACCAAGTTGATTCCTTTGGCTTTGTTGGAGTTGGTGATATCAAAACCAGTGTAGATTGACATGGAGTGGTACTTTTTGTAATTGAATCAATAATTCCTGAATTGCACCCTCGTCTGTTTGGATGACAGATCCAGCCTACCTTTTGTTTTATTCTTGAGTTCATTGGCCATCAGGAGATAACCATTGACCTTGGAGGATGGAGGTTTGCCAATACGTGTTTCATTTTTGGATCCAAAGAAAGCATTGTAGTTGGGGGGAATTTTGAGCCAGTTTACCAGGATGATGTGATCAGCTCTTATGAGCTGACTTGAGCCTTTGGAAGCTGATGGGGGAGGATTGTTGGATTTTGAGTTTCTGAGGGATGTTTCCTTTTTCCATTTGTTTTTTTAGTGGAATTGCGGGAGGAGGATTGTGAAGGGGCCATTTAAAAAGAGTAAGAGGGAGGAAGGGACAAAGCAATCAAGTGATGAAGCAATGAAGTGATGAAGGGATGTGATGAAAGTGGGGATGAGGGATGAAAAAATAAAGTGATTAAGGGATGTGATGAAAGTGGGAATGAGGGATGAAGCAATAAAGTGATGAAGGGATGTGATGAAAGCGGGGATGAGGGATGAAGAAATAAAGTGATGAAGAAATGAAGTGATAAAGGGATGTGATGAAAGCAGGGATGAAGCAATGAAGAAATGAGAGGATGGATGTGATGAAAGCAATAAAGTGATGAGAGTGATGAAGCAAGGGGAGAGTGATAAATTGATGAGGGGATGAGAGTGATGAAGTGATGAGAGCAATTAAAAACAAATTTTTTTGATGAGGTTGGAGAAAGAACTTTTCCAATGAGGCCAGAGTTTGAAACCAGGGGTGATGAAGTGGAATGACACGGTTGAACTGGTGAAAGCCTTTATATAATTTATTTTAAAAATCCCATTTATTTACAGATAACTCTGACACTTCTGATCTGAAATAAGTGGTTTTTTTTGATTTCTAATGGCAGGTTTGAAATGGTGTATTTGGGTTGAAACACGCCATTGAAAAATGGTGTGTGTGTGCTTAACTCTGATACACCCTAATGTATTTTGAGTTCCTTAATCCTCATTCATTGTGCAAGCACTTCAAATCCAGTGTTTGAAGATGACAAGATTGAAGATTTAGAAATCATTTGAGAGTATTTACCTTTAGTTTACCATGAATTTGCTGATGTCTTCTCAGCTGTAGAAGCAGATAAAATTCCTCCTTCCCATTCTTATAATCACAGGATCAAACTTACTAGCCCACCTCTGGCACCCAGACCAGTCTACTTTCTCTTGAAGCAAGAATCAACCACGCTTCAAGAATAAATTGTGGAAAATTTATCAAAAAGATTTCTTTGCCCAAGCAATTTAAATACTTGGTTTCCCATCCTATTTGGTCCAAAGAAAGACAGCAGCCTTTGCCTTTGTGCTGACTACGGGAAACTGAAATAGGTAACCCAGAAGAAAACCTACCCAGTACAGCCTATGTTGCGCCCCCTCACCCTTTTCCATGGAGCTAATTATTTCTCAAATTTAGACCTTCAAGGAACCTATAACCTAATTTGCCTTGCAAACGTTCATGAGTATTTGACCACAATGAGAGCCCAGTTGGGAAGTTATGAGTATACCATCATGCCCTTCAGCCTCTGCAAAACTCCTTCCACTTTTAAGAATTATTTCAATGATTTTTTTTCTGACCTTGTAGAGAAATACCTTGCGGTATATCTTGATGATACACTTGTCTACTTGAAAACTCTTCAGGATCACATCATACATGTGCAAGAATTGCTGCAGAAACTTAAAGGAAACAACCTGTATGCCAAAGCCTCTAAGTGCAAATTCCATACTCATTCTCTTCAGTTTCTAGGTGTCATAGTCTTGCAGCAAGGACTATCAATGGATCCAGCCAAGAGTCAGTTCATGTTGGACTGGCACCCACCTTCTTCATTAAAATAACTTCAAGTTTTCCTTGGTTTCAGTAGTTTTTAAAGGAGGTTTATTGAGAATTATGCCAAGAAAACTGTGAATTTTAATAACCTTCTTCAAAAAGAGACTCATTTTGTTTTTAACAAACAAGCTACTTTAGAGTTTGAACCTCTGAAGAAAGCCTGTACTACTGCTCCAATACTTGCTCATTTTAACAAGCTAGATCACACTATTGTGAAAACAGACACAAGACTATGCAATTGCAGGAGTAATCTTGCAGTTTTCTTCTTCATCTTCTCTGTATCATCCCGTAGCCATTGAGTCTTGCACATTGCTTGCTGCAGAGCTTAATTACAAGATTCATGAAAAGGAACTTCTTGCAATCTTTTATTTCTTGAAGAAATTGTGTCATACCTTTTGAGTCTCATGGAACCCTTTGAGGTCGTAACTGATCACAATTCTCTTAAGTATTACATGAGTGCAAAAGTCCTTACACGCAGACAGGCATGATGGGACAAATAACTCTACAAGTTCAACTTTATAATCATGTAATCCCTCAGGAAACAAGCGTTATTCCTAATGCCTTATCACGTCAGGACAACATTTACCCAGGGGGGGAGCACCTTTGCCAATAAAAACCCTGAAAATTTTAGGAAACTCTTCTAAACCCAGTCTGCCTAACTCAGTTTTATAATCACTCACCTTTGAGACACGGATCACAAACTTCAACAAGGTCAACTCAACAACCCTAAGTTTAACAAGCTTTGAAAGAGTGCAAAATTATTAGATAGTGACTACAGTATCCAAAAAAAAATTACTTAGTTTATAAAGACCGTATAGTAGTACCTAATAACACTTGCATAAAGTTAGATATCTTCAAGTCTTGTCATGATTCTCTGCTTTCTGGTCATTATGGGAAGGATAAAACATACCAATTGATCAAACAAGACTTCTATTGGCCTGGTATAACCAAGGAATTAAAAGACTATGTTAGCGCATGCTATGATTGCAATTGTAAAAATTCCTCAAAACACCAGAAGTATGGGCTCCTCCAGACACTTACCATCCCACATATTCCTTGGAACTTGTTTTCTATGTATTTTATTTCTCAATTATCTATTTATAGTGGTTATGATTCTATTTTAGTAGTAGTAGATTGCTTTGCAAAGATTGCTTTATTTCTTTGTAGTAATTTTACTTCCTCTTTGGAAGACTTAGCTAATTTATTCATAGAATATGTATTTTCAAAACATGGTCTTCCTGATAATACAGTTAGTGATTGTGGATCTTTGTTTTTGTCTAGATTCTGGACCATGCTATGCCAAAATTTGAAGATCACTTGCAATTTTTTATTGGCTTACCACCCAGAAACCAATGGGCAAATCAAGCAAGTCAATCAGATTCTCAAACAGTATCTTGGAATGTACATCTCCTATCAACAGGAGGAATGGTTGCATTGGTTTCCACTAGCCAAGTTTTCCTAAAATAACTCCACTCATTCCTCCACCAAACAGTCATCCTTCCAGAAACTTTATGGTAGAATTCTGAATTTTGCATCTATTCACAAAGTACCGTCTCAACCTGCTTCCAATTATCTCAATCACATTCAATCCCTTCAATTGCAACTTTGAACCAACCTTGAAGCAGAAAACCAGAACGACAAGGAGCAAGCAGACTGACTTTGCACTAGGGCTCCAACCTTTTCAGTAGTGGATCAGATATTGCTCCATGCTTGAAACATTCAAAGTACTTTCCCAACCCAAAAAATCTCTGAAAGAAATCTGGGCTCCTTAAAATTTGAATCAGTCATCTCTCCCAATGCTTTTGAACTTATCTTACCCACAAAATGGGAGGGTATACATATGGTCTTTCATGTGTCTCTCCTAGAGCCCGCTTGAGCCCTATACCCGGGCAAGGATCATCCCCCCCAGAACCAGTAAAGGTCAAAGATCATCTGGAGTGGGAAGTAAGCCATATTCTGGATTCCAGGTTATGCAAAGGAAAACTTGAATACCTTTTTGAAAGGACTGGCTTCCAGTCCAAAAAAAGTTTGCAACTCGTGGGAATCAGCCCATCACATTTGCAACTCTCCCAATTTGTTTCAAGACTTTCATGCAAAGTACCCTTGAAAACCTTGAAAATATTGACTCCATTCCTTCAAATACCATTTTGCACTTCCATTCCGTCCTGTCTTATTGATTCCAGAAAATTTCTCATTCCATCTTACTCTATCCCCTTTTCAGTTTCTTTGAAAAAATTTTTTCTCTCCTGCAACCTCTGTTTGATTCTCTAAATTTACTCCCAGATAAAATTCTATCTTTTTGAACAAAATAATAATAAGGGTGATGTTTAATTCAAGGCTACAACGGTGTAGTAGTCTTGTAGGTCCCTACGCGGCTCAAATGAGCCGTGGGGGCCCAAAGACAACTCAAAAGGGCTGATTCAAACACGCGCAACCCCTGGGGGTTTTTGTAGGAGCCGTGTAACCCCCATAAATGGCTCTTCCAATCCCACCCATTGTAGCAAAACCACGTTCCTTGATTTCTACAAAAGCCGCTGTTTGGGTTGATCATCTAAAAGATAAACTACAAATGTATTCTAGATTATAGAGATTATGGACTTTGACTTCATTTCATCATTGGGTTTCATATAAATTTTAATTCTAATGCAGCTAAAAAGTTCTATTAATATAAAGGTTTATAACATTTTGAACATCATTATGTTGAGTGTTTTGAGTTAACATCATTATATTGAGTGTTTTGAATGAGAGTTCAATGGTAAGTCAGTTCAACTTGTGTTGTGCTGATTCCATCACAATCTTAACTTATGTTAAGCTTGGGATGGGATCAGCTTAGCACAAGTTGAACTTGTTTTTTTTGGGGTTTTTACTTTAGGGCTTGTCAAAATACTTGTATTTTTTTGGGCAATTTTCCTTTAGGGCTTGTCAAAAGACTTTTATTTTTTTGGGCACTTTTACTTTAGGGCTTTTCAAAAGACTTGTATTTTCTTGGGAACATTTACTTTAGGGCTGGTCAAAAGACTTCTTTCATTCTTGGGCCCTTTTACTTTAGGGCTAGTCAAATTGAAATGACTTTAGGGCTTTTCAAGTTAGTTGTATTTTTTTTTGTTTTTAATTTAGGGCTTGTCAAGTTACTTGTCTTTTTTTTGGTGTTTTTTACTTCAGGGCTAGTCCAGTTACTTATGTTTTTTTGGGTCTTTTTACTTTAAGGCTATTCCATTGGATACTACCAGTTTTTTTGTTTTTTATTTATTTATTTATTTATTTATTTATTTATTTATTTATATATTTATTTATTTATTTATTTATTTATTTATTTATTTATTTATTTATTTATTTATTTATTTATTTATTTATTTATTTATTTATTTATTTATTTATTTATTTATTTATTTATTTATTTATTTATTTATTTATTTATTTATTTATTTATTTATTTATTTATTTATTTATTTATTTATTTATTTATTTATTTATTTATTTATTTATTTATTTATTTATTTATTTATTTATTTATTTATTTATTTTTTTAGCCAAAAAATGAACATTCTTTGATTTTTTGGTTGATTTATGTTTTTTTGGAAGCTTTATTTAGTTTATGGGTTGTGTAAGTACCCTTTCATTCCTTTTCCTAATTTTTTGCTCACCGCGGTCCGCCGCCATGTGGAATGCCACACAACTACATTTGAGCCGTGTACAACTCCACAAGGCTTGAATGTAGTTCTGTGGAAGTACAAATGGCAGCGGACTGGGTTGGGTGGGCAACACGTCTTGGTGAGCTGTGGGGGGCTGTACACGTCTCCAATTGGACTATTGGCCATGCCACATGGCCCATTTACAACCGCATGCACAGCTCAATGAGCCATGAATTTAACATTAACCTAATAATAATAATAATAATAATAATAATAATAATAATAATAATAAATAAAATAAAATAAAATAAAAAATAAAAAAAATTAATAATAAGAAAATACATAACAAGAGTAAAATACATAAAATCACAAATTTTCCTTTCTTTCTTGTTACCCAATTATTGGTCAACTCTTCTACCATTGACTTAAATTTTTCCAAATATTCATAAGTAAAAATTTTTGGCAACTCAAGGACTTGTGCAATTAATTGCTTCTAAAAGATTTCTTTGAACTTTACATTCCAAGCCCTCTTTGGCTGGGAATTCCATCAAGCTTCCTCCAAGAGTTCTTCACAAGCCCTCTTCTTTCAGCCCTGCAACAAACCTTCTCCAAAATTGCCAGTCAACCACCTTGCATCAGTTTTGATTGGCACCACAACTTGCACCTGGTCCCTTTTGCCTTGGCCTTCCACCCCATTCCCTTCTGTCACATCTCCTTCCATCCAATCTACTTCTATTCCAACCCTTTCCTATTTCTCCGCTCCATCTTTCCCTTCTATTTCATTTTCTCCATTTCCTCCGCTTGCTTCCTCCTTTAATTTCCTGTTTCCTGACTCTGTTTCTACACATTCTTACCTGGTTTCCTCAGTTATCAATACAGCTCTATTTTCACCATGAAACTTGCTTTGCACCTTGGAATTCATCTGGCTTGCCTGAAACTTGGCCAAAGGTCCAATATATGGTGGTGGTGGAGGCATGTTAGTTGTATAGCTCCAGAATATTGGCACTACTATAAAGAGAAATATTTACATTGTATTAGTTTTCACTTTCCCCATTCAGTCAGTCTTTAGCCTTAATTAACTGAGTTTTTTACTCCTGATAATTCAATCTCTGGCACTTGTGGAATATAATAATTCACTTGAAGGGCAGATCTCTGACTTCAAACTTCACTTTTAGATGCCACTGAGGTATCAACCACCAGTTTGGTATTTAAGGGAAATGTACAAGAAACCTTCCAAAGGCAAAACTGCTTGCAATTGCCTCAGAGACCCCAAAAAGCAGTACTAGGGACACATCTCAAATTTCAACAAATGTAATTCTTGCAACAATGGGATGAGGATGAAAATATTGTTGATTAATTTTTATTTATAAGCAATGGAATACAGTAAACTAAAGTGTATACAGTAGGTAAAAAGGATTTTTGGAATGGATGGGAAAATCATCTGAACGCTTAAAGGAGCTTATGGATTTATACCCAGGCAACTTTCATGCTTCAAGTTTAGAGGTTATTGTCTTCACCAATTTGACATATTCTTTTCCTCAGTACAATCTACATCAGTCCATAAGCGTGACACAAATAAAGCACAAAATCAATGGTGCCTTCTGCTTACCACCTTGGGCTTGCATAAAAAGCTTCTTAGCTTGGTAACAGACTCAGTATATACTTGCTAATCTTGCAGTGAACTATATACCATTTGACCATCCATTCAAGCTTCACTCTTCTACCCTGGGTATCATCAGCCCTTGTACTTCCATTCTTGGTCACGCACTCACACTAGTTTGAATCCATGACTAGATAGCCACATCAATTGGATATTTTGAAAATAGACTATTCCCTTAACCTAAAAAATTAAACCTTTGCATTTGAATTCTCTTCACATGTTGTTCCTTGCTGTCTCATCCATTACCACCATTGTACTCTCAGATTATATTGTCTCAAACCTACGCTACAACCTTCAAAACCACTGTATTTTTATTTCATTTCCCATTCAATTCTTTTCATTCATTGCCTCATTGCTTCTTAACTGTAGCTGGACATCCATCAGGTTGTATGTATTTGCCTTTGGATTACCTTATAAAGGCTGCATTGCCTGCCTGAAGATTTTATCCTCAATTAGTTAATTTCATACATTCTCTCTATTGCTAAATCCAGTCATCACATTTGGATTGGCCTTAGTTCCCTCACATAAGAACACATCCCTCTCCTAACTCTTCCTTGAGTCACCAAATCATAATTTTTCACTTGTAAGTTAGCCTTGCTACCTTGCACTGTCCCTTGCACTCAGTCTCTTCCTTTGCGCTTACAATCATCTAAGATTTCCCTATAATATGTGGGGTGGTTGTGTGAACATTTGCTTGTTTGGTCAGTTGGTGGGTCTTTGGCTTGATAAATCTGTCTTGGAGGTGATTTATCAGTCTAGATTTTTTGCCAAAGGTCTTCTTGAATCTTGGGTGGTTGGTAGAAGGAAGGATGATGGGAGAGAGATAGAAAGGAGTGGAGGAGTTGATTCCTCTATATTTGCTCAACTACAGAGTTTATCCCAACTGGAATAAATTCAGGTGGAAACATCCTGGTTCTGGAAAATGCATCAAGTTATCCCAATTGGCATAACTAAGTTTTAGTTGATTCAGTTGCTGGAAGGCACCTACATTGCTCCAACTAGTTCTTTTTTTGATGGAATTTAAACAATCCAAAAAAGAATAAACCATCCTCTCCCATCTGCTTTGAAATTTTCTAGTCAACTAAAGAAAGCTGATCATTTCATACTTTTCAACTGGATGACAATTACTGCCAACTACAATGCCTTTTTGGGAACTGAAAAAAAATTCTCTTTGCCAACCTCCCTCTACTAAATTCAAAGGTTATGTTGTGATGGTAAATGAGCTGAATGAAAAAAAGGTACGTCTGATCAATCACCATAATAAATGAGGTAAAGGTTCAAGAACTATTTTCCAAAGTACAAAGAAACCCTCTAAATTTCAATATCAACTGGATTTGGTCTCAGTGATGCTGATAAAGCCAAAGGTATCAAGCGGGTGGTTCATAAACTGGACTCCATTTGTCCTATTTATGTTTAAATGGATGAAAAATTTGGAAAGAAAGCCAAAATAAAAAATCTAGCTTATTTAGATTCTCAAAGATCAAAGTTCATCAAGGCTGAGGAGATGGTAGCTAATCTTCAACCACATGACAAGTATAATGAGGAAAACTTGATGGAGGAACCAAGATTTGTTGAGGAACCCTTGGATTGGCTGAAATATAGTAATGGGCAGGTCATTCCACCAGGAGCAGGCCTAATTCAAATCAAGTTTGTCTTGATGATCCATACCAATTAGAAAATGGACCCAAAACTTGCCTCTGTGAATTGGTTGCTTCTTAGCTTGGGCCAAGTAATTTTGAATCCCATCACTTTTCAGGAGGATCAATTTGAGGCATAAACTCCTCCTCAAACCGCCAAAAAAAAAGGATATGTTATATCAACTGACAGTTTCAAATTTGAAACCCTACACAACCCATTCCAAACTCAAAATGTGCTGTATGGTGCAGTTTGCAACCCATCTGGGTGGTGAACAGCTTTTTGCAACCCATCTGAGGGGTGAATGGCTGTTCAAAAGCCAAATGGGTTTCAAACCGTGCCACACAACCCAGATGGGTTGCAAACCATGCCACACAACCTGTTTTGAGTTTTGAACAGGTCATGTAGGGTGGCAAATTTTTATTTTTATTTTTATTTTTATTTTTATTTTTATTTTTATTTTTATTTTTATTTTTATTTTTGTTTTTATTTTTATTTTTATTTTTATTTTTATTTTTATTTTTATTTTTATTTTTATTTTTATTTTTATTTTTATTTTTATTTTTATTTTTATTTTTATTTTTATTTTTATTTTTATTTTTATTTTTATTTTTATTTTTATTTTTATTTTTATTTTTATTTTTATTTTTATTTTTATTTTTATTTTTATTTTTATTTTTATTTTTATTTTTATTTTTATTTTTATTTTTATTTTTATTTTTATTTTTATTTTTATTTTTATTTTTATTTTTATTTTTATTTTTATTTTTATTTTTATTTTTATTTTTATTTTTATTTTTATTTTTATTTTTATTTTTATTTTTATTTTTATTTTTATTTTTATTTTTATTTTTATTTTTATTTTTATTTTTATTTTTATTTTTATTTTTATTTTTATTTTTATTTTTATTTTTATTTTTATTTTTATTTTTATTTTTATTTTTATTTTTATTTTTATTTTTATTTTTATTTTTATTTTTATTTTTATTTTTATTTTTATTTTTATTTTTATTTTTATTTTTATTTTTATTTTTATTTTTATTTTTATTTTTATTTTTATTTTTATTTTTATTTTTATTTTTATTTTTATTTTTATTTTTATTTTTATTTTTATTTTTATTTTTATTTTTATTTTCATTTTTATTTTTATTTTTATTTTTATTTTTATTTTTATTTTTATTTTTATTTTTATTTTTATTTTTATTTTTATTTTTATTTTTATTTTTATTTTTATTTTTATTTTTATTTTTATTTTTATTTTTATTTTTATTTTTATTTTTATTTTTATTTTTATTTTTATTTTTATTTTTATTTTTATTTTTATTTTTATTTTTATTTTTATTTTTATTTTTATTTTTATTTTTATTTTTATTTTTATTTTTATTTTTATTTTTATTTTTATTTTTATTTTTATTTTTATTTTTATTTTTATTTTTATTTTTATTTTTATTTTTATTTTTATTTTTATTTTTATTTTTATTTTTATTTTTATTTTTATTTTTATTTTTATTTTTATTTTTATTTTTATTTTTATTTTTATTTTTATTTTTATTTTTATTTTAATTTTTAATTTTTATTTTTATTTTTATTTTTAATATTAATATTAATTTTAATTTTAATTTTAATTTTAATTTTAATTTTAATTTTAATTTTAATTTTAATTTTAATTTTAATTTTAATTTTAATTTTAATTTTAATTTTAATTTTAATTTTAATTTTAATTTTAATTTTAATTTTAATTTTAATTTCAATTTTAATTTTAATTTTAATTTAATTTTAATTTAATTTTAATTTAATTTTAATTTTAATTTTAATTTTTATTTTTATTTGGGTGATGATAAATTCACAACTCCAGTTGTGTGGGAGTTATTTAGGGCCTACACGGCTCAAATGAGCCTTGGATACGGATAGACAACTACAAAGGGCCTTTCCAAACACCCGCAACCGCTGGGGGGTTGTATAGGAGCCGTTCAATCCCCAAAAGGGCAATTTATAGCCATGTACCCCTGTACACAGCTCAAAACTGCCATTTTTGAGGGTGCACAACCCCCGGAAGTTGTGCCAGAATTTTGGGCACCCCTTGGACCACACTTGGATTCCCTCAACCCAAATTTGGGATCAACACATACTTTGTGGGACTTTTGTTCCACACCTAGTCATTTCAAAGTGACTTTAAAGTGAAATAAAAGTGAAAGCAAAATTAAAATTGAAATCACATAAAAATCTGCAAACAATTCTTTCTCAACTCAAAAGTGAGCAAACTTTGTTTTTTCAATTTGAAGTTGGATTGAATACTGTGTTAAAATACATATGAACTGATGCATGTGCTACGTATAAGTGTAATCCAAATTTGATGCACATATGGGCCTCTCCGGCCGATTGGACACTCACACGGACCATAGGGGCCAGTGTGGATGTCACGGATTTGGGGAAACTGGCCTCAAAACGCATGAAACAGGCCTATTGGTACATGGGCCCTAATGGGCCTGGTGAGGTATATGGGCAAATACAGACAGATGGGCTTGTATGGGCATAATTGGGCCCAAGGTTTATTTTGGACATACTTGGCCAGACGGGCTGGCCAACCAAAGTATGGTTTACTTAGTTTTCTGGCTTGGGGCGGCCCATTGGAGCAAAAGCCCGTGTTGCAGCATGGTTGGGGCTGCCTCCCGCCTCACGTCCCGCTCGGGGCCGCTGTTTTTGCTTAAAGCCCGTTTATGGGTCCCAACGGCCCACGCAGGGCCATTGTAGGGGGCAGGGGGACTCATAATGGAGCCCCCCCCACCTCTGTTGTGGCTGTTGAGCCCGTCCCGGCTGCGGCAGGGCTTGTGGCTCTGGCCCCTCCCCCTCATCTCACTCGCCATTGCAAGGAGGAGGGGGAGGGCTGGCTGGATGGAACCAGCCAGCAACCAGTCATGGTGGGGGGGACTTGATCACCCCCCCCAAAAGTGGTGGCTAGGCCTTTTGCATTGAGGCGACCGGCGGTGGGGGCAAATTGAACACCCCCCATCATCAAAGGCGAGCTTTCCACCCCCCCCCTTTACCAAGGGGGAGGAGTGAGGGGCTGGAGGGGACCGCGTGCGGTCTGGTTCATTATCTTTTCCCACCCCTTCTGCCTTTGGGCAAGGGGTGGGTGATTCCGGTATTGTCGCGCGCACCCCTTGACGGACGGACGCAAAAGATGGTGAAGGGATGAGAAGGATCCCACCCCGGTCATGCAGGCCGGATTTCCACAGGCCTGCGTGATCAAATTTTTCTGATCACCTGAAAATCAAAAAAAAAATTTCTTTCTTTTTCTGCTCTATTTGTAGAATCCATTTTACATAGTCTAACAGGGCCTCCTGCCCATATAAGGAGGGGCTCTCCCCTGCGTTTTGGAGGACATCAAGACATCACATCAGATCTGCACAGGACATCCTACACCACATCCTAAGATCATCAGTATCCTCTTGAAATACATCATCCGTGGGGTCTTCATTCCCCTTTATCTGAGAAAAACAATTTTGGGTATATCTATGATTGCCCCTTTATCCTTGAGCCTCCATACTCAAACCCCTTGATCCTTGATCCTTATCACCAACCAATAGCTTTGCTGGTTGAAGAAGAATTTGACTAATTGAATTCTTGTGTGTGTTACACCACTCCTAATCCTTTTATCCAACCATACTGGTCCTGATCATCCTTTGATTATCTTTCTGGACCCAGTCACTTTTGACTGAAGAGGTTTTATTAAGCTTAAAAAACCTGGAGTGTTAAAACTCCCTTCATCTCTTTTGAAGTTGAATTCCGCCACGCTACTCTTGAGTCCCTTGAGAAGTGTTAGGTTATTCTTGTTTGAATCAATTATTGTTTTGCTTCTAGAGCTTTTTAAAACAATTAGCTTTGTCTTGTGCAGCCACCCACAGTTATCTGGTACCCTTCAAGCGCTTTATTGCGGAGAGTTGGGAAGGTTCATTGAGAACCTGGAGGTTGTTTGGGATAGAGTTGATCTTTCCTAAGCTCCTGCTGAAGACCAGAGCTATTAGCTTGTGGGCGTTGTCACTCACAATTGCCTTGTCTTGTTGAACTCTGAACAATTCTGAACCCCTTCTATTTTAGTTTTCCACAACATCATCTTGCCTCAGATAGTGTTTTCTCCCAGCTACCAACTACTATAATCTTTATCCTCTTACATTTGGTTCCCCGTTTACCAGGTTCTGGACTTTGATTTTGGTTACATTTAAATATTTTTGTAACACTCAGGAAGGCAGCCTAAAAAAGCACCTATCCCCTCCACAGAACTGCCAATGCCCTGTGCCTTTTGGAGTCTTACACCGGGCCTCCATCTTCAACCTGCAGATGACAAGGACCACAAGAAGTTTCTGAACCTCAACATCAACAATCAATTGCCCATTGGTCGGTTGAATTTTATAGCCGGACTTGCTAGGCCCAATATAAGCTTTGCTGTATCCAGTCTGGCTAGATACTGCAATTGGTCCGGATAGAGTCATTGGAACAAACTGCTACATGTATGGAAATATCTTTCAGAAACAAAAGATCTTACTCTCTCCCTAGGACCGCAATCTATCTCCAACTGATTTGTTTTCTTCAGCAATGCAACTTGGGGCAACAAACCACATTCTAGAATCTCTCAAACTGGATTCATTTGCTCCTTCAAGAGAAGTCCCTTATACTGGAAAAGCCAACGCCAACAATGCATCACCCATTCATCCACCAAGTCAGAATGTGCGGAATTGTCAAGCTGCCACCTCAAAGCTTGCTGGTTGAACACAGTAATTAAAGAAATTTATTGAACAAAGTTCAAGTGCCCACTACACCTGATAAATGTAAAGGTATTAGATGAAAAAATAAAAAAAAATTGGTTCTAACTTGAAGGTCAAGCATATTGACCTGAAGACTAAGAGTCTGAGGAATGATTTTGAAAGCGGGCTCATCAAGGTTTGACTCATCCCTTTGCTCTCCATGACAGCGGATGCCTTGACCAAGGCGGCCAATAAAACTTCAAGTGTTTGCCTTGTGAATTCTTTTTGGTTTGCTCTTTCACTGACCATTGAGTTGAGGGGGAGTGTTAGGAATATGCTCATCATGTTGTGTTTCCTTATTCCCTTTTCTAGCCTTCCATTGTTGTGATTTTTTGTTCAAGTTATTCTCTATCTATCTGTCTTCTTTTCCATATCAATTTCTCTACGGCCGGTGAAGATACTCTAACTCACAAGTCGCGCACTCTCTGTTTGACTAAAAACCTCAACCACCGTCAATGATCCAGCTGCTTCAACGTCATTCTTCCAACCATCAACTCAAACCAATCAAGATCATCCTTGCTCCTTATACAACAACTCCCAAATCACCGCCTTCAAGCAACCCAAGCAGCCAGTCCATCAATTTTAAGACTAATAGCATCAACTAAACAATCACTGGTTTCTCACCTTCTTTCTTTTGATAGATTGTTCAAGGCGCTCAATATTACTATTGTACCAACAAGGCTGGCTCCGTCAATATTGTCAATTGGCATTAGTAGATGATTTCCCAACCATATCTTGTGTAAACTTCTGCCAGCTACTCATTGATTTCTCCACCTTCCCAACTGATTAGGAGTCACATCATCTTTGATTGTGCACGCACATATCCTGACTCCTTAGTTTTGCCACTTATCTTTTCCCATTGGTTATCTTATTCAATTACTTGTCTCTGAAATGTTGTTTCTTCAAGAACTGCTGACTTCCATTTGCAATCATATCATAGTCTAGTTTGGTGAAAACTCCAAATCTTGACACTTCCCGCCATCTAGACCCTTGTACCTTAATCTCAAGAATCCCAAAGACCTCTAGTTTTCCAAGAAGATGTCCTATATCCCTGAGTTTAGCTCCACCAAGATAGTTCTGAACAGTCAGAATGATAATTCTTGGGCTGTCCTTATGGATAGTGAGCTGGATAAAATCTGTTGTGGGGAGATAATTGTTGCAGATGACACTTTGATCAGTACAGAAGTGTAGAAAAAGTCGTATCATCTCATCCTTAGGCATCTTGACAAGAATCATGTGACATGGGTTGCCAATAATCTTAGGAAAGATGAGAGAAGGAGGGGCAGCATCCTTTGGAAGTTGCTTAAGTCCAAGTATGCTGCTGATTCTGTTCACCAGAAGGGTATAGCTTTCAATAAAATGTTCAAGTTAAAATATTGAAATTGTAAACAGTTTGTTGCAGAGGCTAGGTCTAGCATAGCCAAGTTTAAGTTATCAGGACTTAACATGGATCCTGAGTGTTTGTCACTCTTAATCCTTCAGAAGCTACCAAAGGACTTTGATTATTTAGTCAGAATTATTTCTCAATTGGATCCTCTTCCTGGGGAGGAGGATGTGCTGAAAAGGATCAAAAGGGATGATCTTCAGTTCAAGATGAAGGGGGGTTCTGGAACAGCCCTTGTTGGAAAAACAGGAAAGTCTTGCAAGAAGGCAAACAAGGATTTGTCCAAGGTCTTATGCTATAATTTTAAGAATAAGGGGCCTTGTGCTAAGGATTTCAAGGAGGCCAAGAAGAGGAAGAAGTCAGAAAAGAATGACAAGGAGGTCAATCTCACTACTGAAAACGTTGCAATGGTGGTGTTTGATGGTCCAATGGAAATGTTTGTTGGGGAAGAAGGTCCCAAAAAAAAGGCCAAAATTGATGAGGATCAAGAAATGGACTTGATTGATTATGAAGTAAGTAAGATTAACCTCAAAAATGAGAACTTATCAGTGACTGATAAAGCTTCTTTCCTATTAGGAGGATTGAAGGAGGATGTTCTTTTTTTGATTGATTCTGGGTTTACAGATCACATGTTCTTCGAACAAAATTTATTTTAAAATCTTAGTGATTATACTGGAGTTTTAAATATTGGTCAGAAAGGAAGAACAATTAAGATTAAAGGAATTGGAAAATTTATTCTTGAAAATCACTTGGTTTTCAAAATTTCTTTTGAGAAAGTGTTCTATGTACCAGAGTTGCCTTATAACCTTGTGTCTCTTGGAGTTTTGTGGAAAAAAGGTTTCCAAATTTGTTATCTTAAAGAAGATAAGTTTGGTATTGATATGAATGGGAGAACTGTTCTTAGTGGACAAGTTTGGATAACATTCTGTGTGCAATTTTGTTCAAAATCTCATCTCTGAGCACTGTTGCTCACAATAGAAGCAGCCATAAGGTAAAGGACAGCAACTGTGGGAGTTGTACCTTGGGGACTAAGACTAGAAATGTGTCCTCAAAGAGTAGAGATTGCACCGATGTTCCTAGAGAGGAATTTTCCATTGATTTGGCAGGGCCATTCACAACAGAGTCCCTTGGTGGGGCAAGATACTTCATCAATTTAGTTGATAGTGCAACTAATTATGTTTGGGTTAAATCAATTCAATCTAAGTATCAGACCACAGAGGAGGTTTCTGTAATCTTAAAATTCTTTAAACAGAATGGTCTAATGAAGGAGATCAAGAGGGTTATCACCAATGGAGGTGGTGAATTTGTGAGTAAAGATTTTGAGAGTTTTATGAAAGATTTATTTATCATTCATATAGTCACTACTGCAAGTACTCCACAAAATAATGAAATAGTTGAGAGAATGAATAGGAATTTGCTGGACAAGGTCAGAACTATTATGTCTCAATCTGGTCTACCAAAGTTCTTATGGGCTGAGTTGATGTGTACAGTCTGTCTGTTGCACAACATTGTAAGTGTTAATGGGAAGAGTCCTCATCATCAGTTTTGGACGTTGTACCCCAAAAAATCACACCTAAGAACAATTGGTTACTTGGTGTATTATAGTGTCCACCATAACAAGATGGTTGGAAAATTAGACCCTAGAGCAAGAACAGGGGCACTTGTAGGCTATGATTTAATAAGTAAATTGTATAGGATCTATTTTCCAGGGACAAGAAAGGTTATCCATAGTAGGTATGTAAAATTTGATGAAAGTACCTTTCCACTCAAAAGGAGTGAAGATGTTGTTGTGAATAAGTCACAGCCAGAAATACAATTAGCACCTATTTCACCAGCAAACACTGTGGAACATGTGGTTCCAGAAGATTAAGAGATGGCAGATGTGCCACCAGAGGGTTCAGTGCCCGCTTCAGGGGAGTCCTTTAATTCAGAACCTGATGAGCCTGCACCTCCAGTTAGAAGGATTGGTCGGATTAGAGTACCAGTTGATAGGTTTGGGAATGGAAGTCCCATTTTGCTGCCGCAGGATATGAGGAGGATACATTTCAGAAACAGTGTATGCTAAATGAAGTCCTGGAGTTGAGTTCAGAAATGTGTAACAGGGTTAACCCAGATAGCTTTGGCCAAGCTATGAATTCAGATGAGAGAGCCAACTGGAAGAGTGCTATTTTTGAGGAATTGGATTCTCTAGGAAAAAATAGTGTCTTTGAAGTGTTTAAGAAGGATTCTTTTCCAAAAGGAAATACCATTGTGGGGGCTAGATTGGTGTTAAACAAGAAGTTTGACACAAATGGATATTTAAAAAGATTCAAAGCTAGATGCGTTTCACAGGCCTTCAAGCAGAGAGAGGGTATTGATTACCAAGAAAATTTCGCACCAAATGGAAGGCTGTCCACCTTCAGGTACATCATTGCTCTGCCATTGGAGTTGGGTGAAGAAATCAGACAAGCTAATTTTTTAACAGCATAGTTGAATGAAAAACTTGGAGAGGAGGAAAATTTTTATATGTCAATACCTTATGGTTTTTGTGAATGGTTAGTAGAGACTAAACCAGAAAACATGAAGAAAATCTGTGTTAGAAGTTTTCTTTCAGCAGATAAAGGGGAATATTTCCTCAAGTTGTGTAGATCCCTGTATGGATTGAAGCAAGCAGCTAGGTTGTTGTATCATGAGTGAGAAACTGATACAGATTGGTTTCAAGATGTCTGAGGCCCACCGTTGTCTTTTTGTAAGAAAGGATGCAGTTTTGTTTGTATGGGTTGATGACATTATCATTATTGGAAATGGTAAAGAGAGAGTTATGGAGACACTCCAAAAGGAATTCAAGATAAAAGATCTTGGTCTGGCGCAACAGGTGCTAGAAATGAAAGTCAGTAAGAGCAAGAATGGTATTAAGTTAGACCAGAGCCATTACATGGCAGCTCTTCTTAAGCAATATGGCTTAGAGGATGCAAAGGATTTTGGTACTCCCATGCAGTCAAACATTTGTTTAGAGAAGTCTACAGATGAGGAGTATATGGAGTTTCTTCAATCTGGGAACAACTACAGGCCAGCTGTTGGATTGCTTAATTATTTGGGGAAGTGTAAAAGTCCCAATATTGCTTTTGCAATTGGTGTCTTGTCTCAACACTTAGAGAAGCCAAGCATGAGGCATTGGTCAGCATTTAAGAGAGTTATGAGATATCTTAAAGGAACTCACAGTCTGGGACTGTTGTTTAAAAAGTCAGAAAACTTTGATTTGGTTGGTTATTCCAATGCAAGTGGGGAAGCTGGTAACACTAGGGAATCAACAAGTGGTTTTGTATTCTTCTTAGGTAAGAATCTGGTGTCATTGATGTCCAAGAAGGTGTTGGCAATAAGTCTTTCATAAACAGAGGCTGATTATGGAGCTTAGTTAGCAGCTTCACAGGAAGCAAAATGGTTGAGAAAATTCTTAGAGGATACACATAAGCCACAAGGGTTTGCGTTGTTGTATTCTGATAAACAGAGTGCCATTGCCTTGGCCCAAAACCAAGTTTTCCATTTAAGAACAAAACATATTGAGGTTCACTATAACTATATTTCAATGAAGTTAACTGCAAGGAGATTGTGTTGAGGTACATGCCCACTGGAGCAATGATTGCGGGTATCTTGACTAAGGCTTTAGATAGGAGCAACCATCAAGGCTTTGTGACTAACATGCGGATTTCACCCCTTTTGGATTAAGGGGGTGTGTTAAAATACGTATGCACTTATGCATGTGCTACATATAAGTGTAATCCAAATGGGATGCACATATGGGCCTCTCCGGCCCATTGGACACTCACACCCACCATAAGGGCCTGTGTGGATGTCACTTATTTGGGGAAACTGGCCTCAAAACGCGTGAAACGGGCCTATTGGTACATGGGCCCTAACGGGCCCGGTGAGGTATATGGGCAAATACAGACAGATGGGCTTGTATGGGAATAATGAGGCCCAAGGTTTATTTGGGACATACTTGGCCAGACGGGCTGGCCCGCCAAAGTGTGGTTTACTTAGTTTTTGGGCTTGGGGCGGCCCATTGGGGCCGCAGCCCGTGTTGCAGCCCTGTTGGGGCTGCTGCCTGCGTCCTGGCCCCCTTGGGGCTGCTGTTTTTGCTTACAGCCCATTTATGGGGACCAAAGGCATGCGTGGGGCCGTCATAGGGGGCAGGGGGACTCAAACTTGAGCCCCCCCAACCCGGTTGTGGCTGTTGAGCCCGTTGAAGCTGCCGCCCTGGGTGGCGGCCCCGTGGCTGGTGGCTCCAACTCCTCCCCCTCCCCTTGCTTGCCATTGCAAGGAGCAGGTGGAGGGCTGTCTGGATGGAACCAGCCAGCAACTGGTCATGGTGGGGGGGGACTTGACAACCCCCCCAACAAAAGTGGCGGCTAGGCCGGTTGCATCAAGGCAACCAACGGTGGGGGGGGATTGACCACCCCCCCACCATCAAAGGGGCGCTATCCCCTCCCCCTTTACCAAGGGGGAGGAGAAAAGGGCTGGAGGGGACCTGACAACCCCCCAGCTCGCCTAGCATAGCAACGCCCTGGGGGCATTGGCCTCCAGGGCCCCTGGTAGGGGGATTTGACCGCCCTCTCCAGGGATTTGAGAGAAAGAGGGGGGGCATGTCCGCAGGTTACACCCCCCCCCCATGTGTGTCTGAGACCGGACCCAGGTGTGTCCTGGGTCCCTCCTGGCCTTTTGTATGGCCAGGGGCTGGTTTTAAGAGGCAACCAGCCAGCATGTGAGTTAACAGGCCAGTTGTAATAGCCAACTGGCCAGGGTTTGAACAGCTAAGGGGCTGGTTCATCCCCATTGAGGTGGAAATACCAGAAATAACCAGAATAGGCTGATTGTAAGGGTACAGGGACTGATGCCATGCGGGCTGATGTAGCCCAAAACAAGTAACAAGGCCTCTAGAGCCTATAGAGCTCTTTTGGGGCGGAAAATTTGCCTTTTGGCTTGTTGTATCATGGGCTCACAAGAGGCCATTCTTTTGTACTTAAGGAGCTCTTCTCCCTGCTGTTTTCCATCATCCATTCACCATCCAATTGAATTCATCAACAGTATCATCCAATGTATTGCCCCATTGTAAGAGCTCATCAGCAATTATTGAAACAAGGTGTCCAGCATTTCTTTTGCTTTAAATACTGCTCATTTGCCTAAGCTAATTGTTGGCCATAATTATAACATACTGAAGTATACCATTTCATTTTTTTGCATGGGAACAGTGGCAAGCCCTCCTTCTTCTGACAGGGATGCATGGAAGCCCTACATTGATAGTGCCATCAACAAATTTTTGAAAAAATAAACAAAGGATTTGGCTAATGAAACATTGGAAGCCCCGATTTCATCCTCATCAAGGGTGACAATTGAGGAAAAAAATCTTTCACAGTGGGATGCAACCTCCGGTTGTGAGTAACATTTAATGTTACAGAGGTCTTTGACGGACTGAATTTGATTCAATATAAATAATGGTGTGCCTATAACTATGAAACTACAAAACCTAACCATTGAATTGGTGCCAGATCCACTTGACCCACCTCCTGTGAGAGCTTTTCCTATTAGGGAAGAGACCCAAAACTATTTTCAAACATGCGCTATGAAGCATGGTAACGCTCTGAGGGTTTTTGACTTGAAGACAGATAAATATGTGGATTTGGCCTGTGATTGCCATGGTTCCTATTCAGGAAAAATTCTTACCAAATGGTCTAGAAAAACTCAAACAAGGAATGTTGGGCGCAATTTTTTAATCCATGAAATTTGCACAAAGGCAAACCCCTTGTGGCAACTCTTCTACAAAGAAACCCAACATAACCATCAACCATCTGAACATCCCTCTGTTCATCCTCAACTGAGGAGAATCTTGGGTGAAGGCCCTGTAATTAGCACATCCAGAGGCAGTAAAGCTTTCAAAAAAATTCCATCATATTGCTATGTTGGATTGTCCTTGTAAGAAAAAAAAGTAGAAAATCCCACTATTGCATGTTTCAGGAATGACCGCCAATTGAAAAAATTTCACAAAAGCTCTTGTTTTTATAACAAAAGAAACTTTGAGTTCTACAGTTGGTCTGTAAATGCATTAAAGGAGTTGGATTATGATCCTGAGAGAATTTCAAAAGTCTTTGTGACAGACCTTGAAAAAGCTCTGATATGTGCTATTGAATCTAGTTTCCATGACTCATCAAGACAATGTTGCACTTGGCACTTGCCTAAAAACATACAAGCAAACTGTAAAGTGTGATTTTTCAATGATGTTGAAGGATGTAAAAGCTTTATGACTCTGTGGTCAAAGTATGGGGCCTCAAAGACCAAGGAGGAGGCAGAGGTCAATGATGCAGAACTCAGAGGTGGTCCAAATCACTGCTTGTTATTCTTCCTAGTTTTGGGTTCTGACCTTTTGACTTGTATAGTGTTTCTTGAAAGACTATGATTATTTCCTTGAGTATATGGAAAATAAAATCTTACCTATCAAAGAGATTTTTGTAAAAGACTGGACTTGTATAAACCCAGATTTTGCAAACAAAACAAAATCTTGGGTTCAAGGGGACCATGCAACTCTAAAATGATTCCTTTCAAACTCTTTGGGAAACATGTTGGTTTTTTGGAAAAGCCTTGACGCAACAGTTTTGAATCAAATTAAATCAGTTCATGCATCACTTTATAACTCTCAAATTAAGTTGGGGACAGTCCTTCCACCTGAAACGTTACCATTGGGTTACAAATTCTCTTTAGATGAAATTCAGCTTATTAGGGAATAATTTGAGAATTTCAAACATGATCATGATGGCAAAGTGTGCACCAAGTCATATTCCAAGACTATGGGTTTGCCCTGTTCCCACCAAATAGGTGACTGTCTAGCATTCAGAGGATTGGTGGTTCCCAAAGATGTTCATCCTCAGTGGAGGTTGGACTATGAACCTTGCAGTTTTAGTTCTGTAAGCTGGCTTAAGTTAGCTTGTTCAATTTGGATTGTTAAAATCACTATGTGATCAATGCTTTTTGATTAATGCTTTGTGATTACTGCTTTTTGATTAATGATTCCTAATTCACTAATGGTTGATCCTTTTGAATTTTTCAATTTCAATGTCAATGAAATGCTAAGCATTCCTCATTTGCGTAAAAAGGTGAATTCAATAATCTTGGAATCTCCAGATCATGAGCAAAGCGGCCTTTTGAAGTATATCATTTGGAAGATTACAAAATATCAATTAAAGCCAAGACTTGAACCTGAAGTCTTACAATCAAGTAGGGGCAGGCCAAAATTGATTTTAGAATTTGAGTTTTTATATATGTGAATTTCACTGGAGTTCAAACTATCTTTGATTGGATTAATTTGATTTATATTATTGTTGTTATTGAAATATTAAACTAATGGTTAAATTATAAGTAGGCTGTGTTTTTAGTAGTGATTATCAGACTTTCCAAGCATAACATTTCACTTACCATGTCACTTAAACTGCTTATGTTAATTTTGCCTAATTCAATTTGTACTCAACCACTTGTTAGCCAATCATGTATTTAGTATATATAAACCATGGTGCTCTCAAGTGGAATTCAACATCTGTCCAGACAACCAATCAACCGGAGTGCCCTTTTCCTCCTGTTCCCAGGTCCGTTACGCTTGAAAATTTGAGCTTCTTTCATTCATTTTTCTTTACATTTTATTTCATCAGAGCTCCAGCTCTTTTTATTCTTTACACGTTTAAAAGCCTATGCTCAACATGAGCCATCTATTTTTCTTTCAATTGATTTGCCTTCAATAGTCTCATCCCAAAAACCAGTCTTTGACTTTTTTGGAAAGGGGGTGAGATGAGGATGAGCCTTTTCATTGAAAATTAGGCTCATCCCATCCATTCACGTTGACACTCTGGATCAGCCATAAACTTCAATCAATCAATTCAAGCCTAAAATATTCACACAGGATTGAATCAATTATCATCTTCCTTCTCTATCAAGCTTGATCCAAACTAGACTGCAAACCAAAAAGCCATCCTTGCCCTCATCATCTGCACTTTCTGAGAAGAGTTCAAGGCTTTCCTCCAAAAAAAACAGGCCAATTTCTGACAGAGTTTCTCAAGTGTCTTGGAACCCGCAAATCATGATCCTGTAACAATAGGTAGTGAAATCAATCTCTATTGTTAAGCCCAAGGAAGCCCAGTTCAGATCCAACAAGATAAAGAAGGATAAATGGAACAAATTTAAGAAAAAAAAAACTAATCAATTGTCCCAACCTTGAATGTAAAAGAAGCAAAGAAGATGGAGAGATGACCAAACACTCTGATCAAAGAAGTACGGATGATTTCAATTAATGACTTGATCCCAAATACATTTGATGGCCATCTATGGGATCAATAAAGCACCATCAGCAAGGATTGTGATGACTTTGATGAGAAAGGACTCTAAGATTGGATTGAGTCAGTTAACTGTTTGAACAAGTTGTCAAGTTGCAAGCGGGGAAGGCATGCAACGGAAAAAGAATTCCCAAACTTGGGAGCTTCAATGGCCAAGGCCAGGTTCAAATTGAAGATGACAGTGGATACAATCACTCTTGACAAAAACTGAGGCCAAGGTGCAAACGCTTAGAGAAAGATCAACAGCAATCTGGATCAACCCTACTTCTCAGCTTAGGATCTATCAATTCAAGGTTTAAATCCAACCGTAAGATTGAACAGAATCAAGTATTTGGCATCAATCCCTATTGACAAGACTCACTCCCTGTCACTACTCAGGATCAACCTCAAACCAAATCAATACGATTTTAGGGTCAAATCAAAACTTCCAATAATTCTCCATCTGAAACTCAAAACACACCCAATTACAGGCTTAAGCAACTGAATAGGGGCAAGATCTGTTGTGTATGAAAGATTGAATCCTCTCAGCAAATTTGGAAAGTGACATTCACCTCTTAATCTTCAAGAACCTCAAAAAAATGGATCAAGATCCAATCTCCCTATTGTTTGAGCCAACTGGAGTCAGTAAGACTTTGATCATCAAGACAACAAAGGTACAAAAACCAGCTGCAAGGCAACCATTTTTTTATCATCCTCATCTACAGAAATACCAATCATGTCATACTACTCTTGATCAAAAAAGAAACCTGAGATACCAATCAATGACCATCAAGAGAGAAGACAACCTTGGCACCACTTTCATCTTTCAAGCAACAAGTATTTATTTCATCATCAGTCATCCATCAAACAGGTGTACAATTTTCATCCAACACCCATCTCAATTGAAATTTATGTAATTAAATACAGTAGTTAGAAGTTGGAATTAGGCATTAAACTATCACTATCATTTCATTACTCAACTCCGAAAATCATTCAACTCAATTTTTTATATTCTGGACAATCAAATCCAAACTTGAACAATTCAATGAATCTAACTAGTGATTCACCCTTTGAACTGAAGAATATTCCAGAAAATGGTAGAAATCATTAAGATAGCAGTTAGAATCAAGTATTCCCGTGGAAGTTTACAAGTTATTTAGCTCATCTTATTAACCAGTCACTAAGCTGTATGTAGAATTATTCCAACAGTTAGTAGAAAATTAGATTAATTGAAGAAAAAGAGCTATATTTCTTTTTGGGACAGTAACTTCCTCCAGTGCAAGTCAAGCAGGTGTGTTAGAATTTTAGTTTTTATATATGTGAGGTCCACTGGAGTTTGAAGTATCTTTTATTGGATTAATTTTATTTATATTATTGTTGTTATTGAAATATTAAACTAATGGTTAAAATATAACTAGGCTGTGTTTTTAGTAGTGATTGTCAGACTGTCCAAGCAAAAAGTTTCACTTACCATGTCACTTAAACTGCTTATGTTAATTTTGCCTTATTCATTTTGTACTCAACCAATTTTTAGCCAATCATGTATTTATTTTATATAAACCATGGTGCTCTCAAGTGGAATTCAACATATGTTCAGAAAACCAATCAACCAAAGTGCCCTTTTCCTCCTGTTCCCAGGTCCTTTACGCTTGATGTTACAAGCTTTGTTCATTCATTTCTCTTTACCTTTTATTTTATCAGAGCTCCAGCTCTTTTTTTAAAAATTGAAAGATACCCAGCAAGAACCATCTTGATTTGAGAATTTTGAAAAATACTCAAGGGGGAAAAATGACTAGAAGGGCTCCAAATAAGAAAAGACAAAAGATTTTGAGCCTTTTATTTTGCAATGAGTTCATTTTTTTGGTTTAATGAACTTATTTACTAAATAATGATGAATTTCTAGTCATAGTTGGCAGAATCTGAATCTGAATTTCATAGTTCAGAGGAAGAGAATGAAAGTTAATTAGAATCACTGAATTTGGAATCGGAATCCTCTTCAGAGGGAGAGAACGTGCATCAAAGCTAAAGCAGAAGTTCATCTTTAATGAAAAGATTCCCTACTCAAAATGGCTGGGTAATTTAGACATGGTTCAAATCATAGCAGACACATATTCCAAACCTATATGTTCAATTTCATTGGATTCATGTGATACTTAAACTCCAATGAAAAATGGTGTTCCTACCCAATTGGATCTAATGTCATTTCCTTTTTAAACAATAACCACTGGGTTCTATTAGTTCTTGAGGGAGAAATGATTCCAATCCTGCCCATTATAGCAAAACCATGTTTCTTTATTTCTAAAAAAGCCTCTAGTTAAGTTGATCATCTCAAAGATCAACTGAAAGTCTATTCTAGATTAAAGAGATTATAGACTTTGAATTCATTTCATCATTGGGTTTCATATAAATTGTAATTCTAATGCAGCTAACAAGTTCTATTAATATAAAGGGTATCACATTTTGAGCATCATCATGTTGAGTGTCTTGAGTTACCATCATTATATTTAGTGTTTTGAATGAGAGTTTGATGGTAAGTCAGATCAACTTGTGCTGGGCTGATTCCATCACAAGCTTAACTTAGGTTAACCTTGGGATGTGATCAGCTTAACACAAGTTGAACCTGTTTTTTTTGGTGTTTTGACTTTAGGGATGGTCAAAAGACTTGTTTTTTTTCAAAGATTGCTAAATGACTTGTTGTATTTTTTGCCTGCTCAAAATACTGGTATTTTTTTGGAACTCTTACTTTAGGGCTGGTTAAAAGATTTATTTAATTTTTTGGCCCTTTTACATGAGGGCTAGTCAAGTTGGACTTACTTTAGCGCTTGTGAAGTTACATGTATTTTTTTTGGTGTTTTTACTTTAGGGCTTTTCATGTTACCTGTCTTTTTTTTGGTTTTTGTAGTTTGGGGCTAGTCCAGTTACTTTTGTTTTTTGGTCTTTTTACTTTAGGGCTAGTGCATTGGATAGTCCCAGTTTTTTATTTATTTATTTTTTCAACCAAAAAATCAACATTTTTTGATTTCTTTGATTTTTTGGTTGATTCCTGTTGTTTGGAAGGTTTACTTAATTCATGGGTTATGTTAGTGCCCTTTCATTCATTTCTTTCTTTCTTTTTTTTGTGCCTCACCGCGGTCTGGTGGCATGTTGAATGCCACACCACTACATTTGAGCCGTGTACAACTCCACACGTCTCAAATGTAGTCGTGTGAAATCCAACACGCCGTTGGACCAGGCTGGGTTGGCTGTGCCACATTTTTAGCCGTGAGGGTTGTACAGGCCTCCAATTGAACTGTGTAGCATGCCACAAGGCCCACTTTGAGCCATGTCCTTGGCTCAATGAGCGGTTAATTTAACATTACTCTTTATTTTTATTTTAATTTTAATTTTAATTTTAATTTTAATTTTATTTTTATTTTTATTTTTATTTTTATTTTTATCTTTATTTTTATTTTTATTTTCATTTTCATTTTCATTTTTATTTTTATTTTTATTTTTATTTTTATTTTTATTTTTATTTTTATTTTTATTTTTATTTTTATTTTTATTTTTATTTTTATTTTTATTTTTATTTTTATTTTTATTTTTATTTTTATTTTTATTTTTATTTTTATTTTTATTTTTATTTTTATTTTTATTTTTATTTTTATTTTTATTTTTATTTTTATTTTTATTTTTATTTTTATTTTTATTTTTATTTTTATTTTTATTTTTATTTTTATTTTTATTTTTATTTTTATTTTTATTTTTATTTTTATTTTTATTTTTATTTTTATTTTTATTTTTATTTTTATTTTTATTTTTATTTTTATTTTTATTTTTATTTTTATTTTTATTTTTATTTTTATTTTTATTTTTATTTTTATTTTTATTTTTATTTTTATTTTTATTTTTATTTTTATTTTTATTTTTATTTTTATTTTTATTTTTATTTTTATTTTTATTTTTATTTTTATTTTTATTTTTATTTTTATTTTTATTTTTATTTTTATTTTTATTTTTATTTTTATTTTTATTTTTATTTTTATTTTTATTTTTATTTTTATTTTTATTTTTATTTTTATTTTTATTTTTATTTTTATTTTTATTTTTATTTTTATTTTTATTTTTATTTTTATTTTTATTTTTATTTTTATTTTTATTTTTATTTTTATTTTTATTTTTATTTTTATTTTTATTTTTATTTTTATTTTTATTTTTATTTTTATTTTTATTTTTATTTTTATTTTTATTTTTATTTTTATTTTTATTTTTATTTTTATTTTTATTTTTATTTTTATTTTTATTTTTATTTTTATTTTTATTTTTATTTTTATTTTTATTTTTATTTTTATTTTTATTTTTATTTTTATTTTTGTTTTTATTTTTATTTTTATTTTTATTTTTATTTTTATTTTTATTTTTATTTTTATTTTTATTTTTATTTTTATTTTTATTTTTATTTTTATTTTTATTTTTATTTTTATTTTTATTTTTATTTTTATTTTTATTTTTATTTTTATTTTTATTTTTATTTTTATTTTTATTTTTATTTTTATTTTTATTTTTATTTTTATTTTTATTTTTATTTTTATTTTTATTTTTATTTTTATTTTTATTTTTATTTTTATTTTTATTTTTATTTTTATTTTTATTTTTATTTTTATTTTTATTTTTATTTTTATTTTTATTTTTATTTTTATTTTTATTTTTATTTTTATTTTTATTTTTATTTTTATTTTTATTTTTATTTTTATTTTTATTTTTATTTTTATTTTTATTTTTGTTTTTATTTTTATTTTTATTTCTATTTTTATTTTTATTTTTATTTTTATTTTTATTTTTATTTTTATTTTTATTTTTATTTTTATTTTTATTTTTATTTTTATTTTTATTTTTATTTTTATTTTTATTTTTATTTTTATTTTTATTTTTATTTTTATTTTTATTTTTATTTTTATTTTTATTTTTATTTTTATTTTTATTTTTACTTTTATTTTTATTTTTATTTTTATTTTTATTTTTATTTTTATTTTTATTTTTATTTTTATTTTTATTTTTATTTTTATTTTTATTTTTATTTTTATTTTTATTTTTATTTTTATTTTTATTTTTATTTTTATTTTTATTTTTATTTTTATTTTTATTTGTATTTTTATTTTTATTTGTATTTTTATTCTTATTTTTTTGTATTTATTTTTAGGGCATTATTTTTCTCCCACACCCATCCTTTATATTTTATGCATTTTGATGTTGTCGTGTGGTTGCACCCCTTTGATATTTCATACAAAAAGACCTTATTTCACACAAGTTTCAAGAATTAATTTTATTGGAATCTGACTCCGCAGACCTGTTGCAGGGGTTCTTAAACCCCTAAAATTGTTTTTGTTACTTTTGGAGCCAATAGAACCCCTTCAAAAATGCAATCAAAAAATGAAAAGATTTGGTAAAAACAAATTTTTGCATTTGTTTTTGGATCCTTATTTTGCCTATTTTAATTTTTTTTGGTCATTTCAGCTTTCATCAATTCCAACCAACATGCAAAGAGCATTCAAATATTTCTGGCATATTTTTTGGATGAATCCTTCCGCCTTAAAAAATTCCTTCAAAAAAACACAAAAGTTCACAAAACTTTTTCTCCTTGGACGTTTGAATCATTCTATTTTCCTTTTTATTTCAGTTTTTTGGGTGATTCAAGCTAGAATAACTTTAAAAAAACAGTTAAAGAGAATTTAAATATTTTTTTAAAACCTTTTGGATGTATTATCTGACCTTAAACATTTCCATCAAAAAAGCAAAAATTTTGAGAAATTTAATTTTCTCATTAGACTCTTGGATCCTGGTGTTTGCCTTTTTTGATTATTTTTTTTTGGGTGTTTCAAGATTTTGCAAATTTAGAAAAAATATTAAAGAGCTTTTTAATTTTTTTTCAGAATTTTTGGATGCCATCTTTTACCTTTAAAAATTCCACCAAAAAACAAACAAATTGAAAAATCTCATTTTTTTCACTGGATTTTTGAATTCTTTTGTTGGCATTTATGATTGATTTTTTTGGTGATTGAATCTCTAGTAATTTTAAAAAAAATTAACAAAAAAGTCCTTTAATCCTCTTTAAAGATAAATTTCATGTATTCATATACCTTACAAACTTCATTCAAAATTAAAAATAAAAAACAAATATGGATACAAATTTTAAATTTTATTCAACTATGATTTTTTTATCTTGTAATTGATTTTCTTGGAGGGAATAAAGCCTAATTACCAAGATCTAAATTTATTTCAACAATGGTTTTCCATCATTGGCAATTATTTGTACCAAAGGTGTTCCAAAGTGGATCTAACCTGGGAGAAGTCCTTTGATCAGACTTGAACAGGAATGAGACTATACATTTGAAATATTCTAAAACAATGAAGCCAATAGGAGACAAAATGGAATTTGCAGTCAGAGGGGAATTCAGAGGGATATAAGTGCAAGGCATCATAGAAGAAAACAGAACACACTGGACACTTATATTGTTCAGCCAGAAGGAAAACATGGCATGGAAATTTCATCCACATATTAATGGGAGCTGGGCCATAAAGGTGGTTCAGTTGCCTTCTTGCTTGATGGAAACTTTCAACCCAGATATCATGCAGTAATCATGGTTCCTTGAAGATTTGGTTGAAATCAAGCTCCCTCACCATTACTTTCCTTATTTCAATCCAGTCTTCTGATTTCCTCCCCAGTCAAAGGTCTGCTGCTCCAAAACAACAGTTCCCATACCCTATGA